>JAPYZS010000669.1:0-84695 GCA_030522925.1 Trissolcus japonicus | reverse complement strand
AAAAAAAAAAAAAAAAAAAAAAAAAAAAAAAAAAAAAAAAAAAAAAAAAAAAAAAAAAAAAAAAAAAAAAAAAAAAAAAAAAAAAAAAAAAAGGAACACCAATATGAGTACAAACAATTATTTTTTTACTTCTGACCAAAGTTTCTTTGCATTTCACATGTCTCACTGTTGGACCACATTTGCCTCTCACTGTTGGAACTTTGCATGGTTTCACAAAAACTCGTTGCAGTAGAGTTATAGAAGTATGATGGTTGTATTGATATTTAATAATAATGTTAGTGTAAATAACACAGGTTGATAATTAAAGATCATTCGTGAAAATGAACCATAATTTCAGTTTTGACACTGAAAACAGACACTTCGTCATAAATTATTTATCGATCCTACAGAGATCGTCCTACAGAGAAAAAATCCAAGACCGCTTTGAAATTCGTGAGTATTCATTTTTAGCTGAGTTCACTTTCGTCTTTGTTTCTGCGATGTTGTTGGCTAATTCATCCGCGAGCAGTTCGAATTTCTAATTCAAATTTTCGATGAAAAAACAAATGGCTTCATTGTGATTTATTACAGAATGTAATATTAAAATTAATGTTATTTTTTATAATCGACTTTTTTAATTGAATTAATTATATGTGATGATGAATATTTAATTAGAATAAAGAAAGTTATAAATGATCTAATTTTTATAATAGTTTTATCAATTAATAAGTTGTCAGATTAAAATTAAAATTTATCAGCTATGCAACTTTGCTTGTTCCATTACTCTCTTTTCAGAAAATATTACTTTTTTTGGCAGAAATGATGAAAGTTATTTTCATTAAAAAATATAATTATAGTAATTGTTATCACATATTTTATGTAAAAGTTTCATTCAATTTAATAATCAAAATGATTATAAAAATAAAATTAATTGCTCTGAAATTTCAGCCGTTTGTTGAAAATCATGAAATAACATTTAATTAATTTTGTCATATTTTTTTATGGAATAGTTTTCAAGTTATTCGCTGTGTCTCGCTGTTGGGACTGTCTCACTGTTGGTCACTCTCCCCTACATAAATGCGCTGAGTAAATATCATAAATGGAACGAACCGATAAACGTTTGGTGTGCGTGAATATCGAAGAAAGACTTAGAAACAATTTGAGATGACACAATAAAAAAAATGTAAAATTAGATTTTAATTTAAAAAAATGGAGATTTCAGAAATTCTGATATAAAATGTTGACACAAAAATTGTATATAATGATAATGATACAAATGAATTGCAAAATGAAAGTGAAAGGAGAGAAAAACATTTTATATGAACGATAATAATCGTTCAAGATGAAAAGTGAGAATGTAAAATGATGGATTTATCAAACTCGGGACTGTCAATATTAATTGATATAAGCTGGTCTTTAACCCAGACGGGATTAGGATTCCAAAGAATAACGGACAGCTTCGACTACGTTCGAGCCTCGTTCAAGTTTCCTAAGCTCTCTCGGCTCAAACTGCCTACATCCGTTTCATTCAGTCCGTTATTAAATGGACGCGCGAGACATCGACGCGCCAGAGCGCCGCTAAATTATTGCACGCGGAAAATTGCGATAGGCTGTTTGTGTGTCAGCATTGACAATGCAAAGCCGGAAGCCGCGTCATTGCTACATAAACGAGTAACAAAAATGTTTTTATTTTGTATTTTTATTATTATTTTCAATTGAAAACAAAGGACCTATAGTTTTCAATTTAATCAAATTTCAGTCGCTGACAATTTTTCATTTTTTTATTGCATTTTTCATTCAGTTCGTTGTTTTATATTTCATAATTTGAATTGTTTTCGTATCTACAAACGCAATGAAAAAGTATTGGATTATGAGAAATCGTTATTCCAAAAACAAAGTAAAAACACAAATTATTTCATTTTTCGAGTGCAAAATATGAATTTCAGATACAGTATATGGGTACTTTGTTTGTTTACTTGCTTTGTTTAATTTTTTCCATCATAGAAGTTCGTTGACAATTTTGTAGCATAAACTGAACTTCGCAATTAAGAGGTAATTAAGAAAAATGTAGAAAATACTAAAAATCATATTTACATGAACAGATGAATTATCGAAAATTTACTGGAAAACATTTTTGCATAGTTCAACTTTTATCATTGATGTTTACATTAAAATATTTACGAGTTTTTTAATCGCAGTAATTTACGGTTATTAACTTCTCTTCATATCTTCCGAACCAATTTTCTTATAATTTTCATTTTTTATTTGCCATTTTATTATAATAATCCAAAATTCAAAAATTCTTATTTTAGAAATGATTTTAGCAATTACCCTAGTAAAAAAATTTAATTATTTCTGCCACCGGTAAGCCATAGCTCTATCTAGAACTCTGAAACTGGACCTGTTCAGAATGTGAAGCTTAAAGATGAATCGGATTGATTTAAAAAGTTTACTCAAAGCTGTTGCCTTTTGAACTTGATTTCAAGTCAGACTCCAATAAGGCCCCTCTTATTCTGGACACTAACATTATAAGGATCTTAAAAGATTCCTCTTTCGATGCATTGTTATCCTGTAACTAATTTTGAAATACTGATCAGGACCTATTCCCATCCGATATTCAAAATGTTACATTATGACGTGGGTGTCAGGGTAACTGTATACATCTCTATTAGCAACACTTTTAAATTTTTATTTTTACCAAAAACTGCAAAAGAAACCATCACAAGCATCAAGTGATTCAAATTGTTTTTTTAACCGTTTGATAGTCCCAGCATTTTGCTTGTTCCGGCCCTGTATTTAGGTTATGTACCAATCGAAAAATTGTCTTCACGTCACGAGATCTGTTACAACCAATTAAATTTTCAGAAGTGACCCTTGCATATAAAGCTTAGTCAGTTATATGTACAATTTGTGACGAATTTTTAACAAAATTTAATTAATTGAAGAAAGAATTTTGAAACATTCTGTGAATGTTGCTTAAAACACGGTATATTTTGTTATAAACATCGGATGTATACATTCTTAATAATCCACCGTTGAATTTCCGCATGAATTCTGCTGTTCTAGGTATATATTCCTCTTTAATCCTGCAACGGAATTGGGATTAAAAGCGAAAAACGCTCAAAACAAACGTGTTAATTAACGCTATGATTTTGATTAAGTTTCCGAAACTAATCTTACTTATACTTTAATAACCACCACTATAGATGAATTTAATTAAACGGAATGCAATCAAGTTATAATTACATTCTTATGAATGAATTTGCCAAAGTTAGTGGGGTGCTAAATTATTTTGACGTCGACCGAGTTATTGAATTTCATTTCGCATTGCATTGATTCACCATAAATTTTGATAAACGATTAATTAAGGGATATGTCGCTTGAGTCACACTTTGTTATGCCATGCTCCCGCAATTTAACATGAGATGTCAGATCCGCTTAGATTAACAACAGCATCTACTTTCAATTAAGACAAATTAAGTAAAACAAAATAAATTCAATTATTTCGTTTAAAAAAACCTTTGTGTTACTGATTTTTGTCGTTTCGGTGTTTGTAAAAAAAGTAATTACATTTTTTTACACAACCGCGTGAAAAGAAATAAATATTCTAGTTCAGGTTGTGTATAAATCTTAAACTTTTATCATATACCTGTTTGATAAGAAAAGTGCAAATAGTACAGCCACCACCAAAACTTATTTTCGTAGGTTTTCCGTTCCAAGATAGCAGAGCCTTATAGATCAATATCTTACCTTTTTACCCAGGAAATTTTGTTTTAGTTTTCCAGTGTATTTTATTTTTCAATCAGCTTTAATAAAATTACCTGTAAAATGATGCAAGAAGGAAACACAATTACACGATTAACGTTTCTGCAAAAAACAAAACAAGAAAGACAAGTATATATCATTTTAGTAAAATAAAATAGATATTTATAGAATAAATAATAAAATGCAATCTTATTTCGAAATGATGATGATTATTATTAATAACAACAGGTGAATTCTCTTGAATTGAGGTGTTATATTCAGTTTTTACCGGATTTGCTCTCGTGTTCAACACTTTCAGTTATTCGCTGTGGTTCCATTGATTCGTTTAGCTTTTCTAGTACCATTGATTGACTTAGTTTTATTAAGTTAGTTCATTCTAAACTAGATTTACTGGTTTTGTCGCTGTTGCCTTTGTCATGTTTAATGTTTTCATCGATTTTCTAAGTATCCACCACTACTAATTGCAGTTATTGAGCTTATTATTTATAATAACTTTAACTTCATTAAACAACCCTTTTCAAACCTTATTTTTAACCTTTCAAGATTCAATGACATCTTTTCTTTACCCTAGTAAAAATGTTTCTGGGCGTGCCATGTGAATAATCAAGGCCCCATAAAGGCATGCCCGGTTAGTAGAGACTTGAGTGGAGACGAAGAGCTCAAACCGGGGCATATCGATGCCTGATAAAAGTTTATTCCAGCATTTAGCCGGCGTATAATCTTTCGTCATGTGATGACCTTTAAAGGGCCAATGAATACGCCTGTATTGAATTTTTAAAAACGAAAATATAATTAGTATTGTTAAACAAATCTGCTATAAAAATGTTTAAACGTTGTTTTTTATAATATATTAAATGTATTACACAAAATTTTACCAGTTGAAATATATTTTTTATAATTATTTGTTTATAAAATTTGCTAAATCATCATAATGTCTTCTTATATTGAGCAAATTTGTCTCAACCCATGAGACGATGAACTTATCACTTTGATGTATTAGGTTCAATTTCCTGTTGATAACTTTCAATTTTATTTTTCATTTTAATATTAATAATCAACTTTTTTTTATTTATTACTTTTTGTTCTTTTTATCTTGAACTAGCTGAAATACCTCAGCTTCGTTCGAGTACTGTGAAAATCCTTGAAGTATAAAAAAATTGTTGAATTATATTTGTCTGTTCGTTACGAGAAAGTCTGAAATAGCATATTTCTAAGTGTCTCCTGAGTGTTATGGCCCTCCTCCTCTGAATATCTAATTGAAAATGTACAAAAAAAAAAAATGCAAGAATTGTATTTTTATGTTTTTTCGTTTTTCTTTGACTTCAAATCAATTTTTATGTGTCCTCTTGATTCATTTTTCTCGAAAAATAAATCAAGAGGAAATAAATATTTCTATTAAATTGGCCTTAAAGAGCTCTGTTCATTCTTAGGGCATGCCCTAAGAATGAGGGCTGGGAACAATTTTTTCTTTATTATAATACTTAGATTTTAGTTTGAAGTGGAATGTTACCAGTTATTCATTTTTTGTGAAGTGACTTTTCATTTCGAAAGGAAAAATAGCGAGCTGTTAGTGTAATTTTGATCAGGAACGATGTGTTGAGCGCCATTTTTTGCCGATTTCGCTGTCATCTAATGTGCTGCTTCCGTCGAGTGGGCGGCACTATGGTCGTTTCTTATAACTGCCATCGATTTTCAAACTTCGAACCGACCCCTCCTCCATCCCGCCAAACTAATTCCAGCAGTTTTCTTAATTTCACGAATTTCCTCGCTCCTCTCAATCTCGCGAATCCCAATAATTTCGTTACTACCATTCATCTGTCCACATTCATCAACCCTCACGATTTCCATCAGTTTTCTAACTTTAACGCCATCTAATCTCAATTATTTTGCGATAGAATTATTCCAATCTGACTGTGTAATCTTTAGACGTACAATTAAACAAACTCATCCAAAATTATTTTCCGTGGACAAATTGTGAGCTTTGAATGTTTGACAAAACTAAATTTAATAGCGATTATTCTGCCATCGCCCAACAAATTCGTAAAACTAATTATCACAAAACTCGTGGCTCCGCTCTTTTAATTTTGCAGGTCATCAATTGCGAGTGCGATATTCTTCTTTTTTTTTGTTTTTTGCGAAATGCCCAAAGCAATCTTGTATCGACTTCAGCTGATCTCGTTTGCTCGGGTCCGGCCTCCCGGCAACGCGCGGCCCCTCCCGCGACGCTTTTTCGGCGGCAGAATTTCTGCAACTCGTCTTATTGCACCGGGCGGCCCCCACCAGAGGGCGCGCTCCACTCAGCCGGCAACATAAAACTTGACAAACGATCAATTTTCTGTTCTTTGTTTCTTACCACGGAGGTACCCCTCTCGGCCCCGTCATGCGCGCCCACCCCAGCGCCCCCTCCCCCGGCCCGCTCGCGTATTTCCGCTTCTATCTTTTTCCACCCCCGACGTTTTTCTTTTTTCCCGTCTTCGTTCTTTTTTCATTTTTTTGCACGCCGTTTCTCTCCTTGTTGCTCCGCCATCCCCCGTCCCAGCGTTTTTTCCCTCGATGGCCTATGCGTCGAAACGAGCCGCGCAGAGGAGAGGCATTCTATCAAAGTGGAGTACATTTGGCTTGGTTTATTTTTTACTTTGGGAGGGGTCCAAATTGTAAAATCAATACTTCCTCCTAAATTTAGAATGTCTCAATTTTCGTGCGCGCAATTTTCGATCATCTTCGCTCTTGCGGGAGGGGCGACAATTTTTCCTCCACCCTCGAGCGGAGCCGAAGTAAACAAAAGAAGTCAGTTACCCCAGGGTGGAAGTCCGCTAAGAGGAAATGGGCAAAATAATTGTACGCGCGAAGGGGGACGCAACAGCGCGGGCAGCTGCTATCTCCCCTCGCGCCACCTGTACCCAGGTGTTTCGCACCAGTTAATCAAAATATTCTGCCCAGTTCGCCTTCATTTTACCTTGTCCTTAATTAAGGGCCCTCACACTTCGCGAAATCGCTTCAAAATTTCAAATAAAACGCATCATCTGTTAAGAAAGTGATAAACTATATGCCAAGCACAATATCTCTTAACAATTAAAACACATTTGTAGACATTTCAAGTCATTTCTAGATAAACGTACTGAATTTGAAAGCGACTTATAATTTGCAATTTCTTTCAATTTTAAACCTATTGTGTATGTTTTTAAATCAACAATTTTGTTTCTTATTTTCTGGCGCTTATTTATTATAATACAAATCTGGTTCGTTTTTTATTAATTGTATTTATATTATTTTCATTTTTTATTCAGTTTCACTTTGTGAAACATTTAACAATGTTTTCTTAGTCTCATTAATATATATGTTCAGAAAGTGTCAATATAAACGTTGTTTTTTGTTTGCAAGAAAAGGTATTGTACTCGACGTAGAGGTTCTCTCACTAGTTAGGTAATATATTATTTTTAACTTTGCAAAAATGCGGCTTTTTTGAATGAAAATATTTTAATCAAAAGAGTTTGATCGATTAAAAACGTAACTTTTTCTTCTATAATAACGAACAAGAAATTTTTACAACGTAACAGTATCCCAAAGTATACAGTGCTCGTTTTTATTTTAGGGTTTTTTTTATCACTGTTGTCTTATAGTTTAGGGTTAGCGCACCGGGGCAGTGGGGCCGGAAGGGTAATAAAAGGGCTTCTGTTCTAAACGGCATATTGCGAGCGGGAGGTCGGTCGTTCTTGAAAGTTTGGACGATCGAATTATGAGGGTGGTTTGTTCTTTCGTTTGACTAATTTCCGAGGGTTTCGTTCATTTGGTCCTGTTGTAGCTCGGTTTTGGCAGTTGTAATAATGGTTCTTGTTGACTCCATCGAAACGCACTTTTCCCTCTCTTTCTCTTCCTGCTAATTTAGCTATCCCGATGGTTTTTCAGCCATTTTGAGAACTTTTGCTTTTCGTCCTGCAAGATTAATGACACCAACTTTTTCGCACGCTATTTCTTTATACATTTTGTTACCCTCCTTCCGCGTACAAAGTTTTTGCAACCAAAAAACTTAAATTAGTTTTGGTTCAGATTTTATTGACTTTAAATTCATAATAATATTTGAATTCATGCTTTGTTCATATTGTTTCTATATATGAACACAAAAACCCTGTCCATATCGCTCTGCACAAATTAGTGTATTCATTTTTAGTTTTGTGATAACGAGACAATTCGTTCTACACAAATCTGACAGTCTTTGAACAAATGAAAATGTATCACACTGATTGGTATGCTTTTCTTGAACCAAAAAATATGAATACAAAATACAATAATACAAAAAATTATAAAAAATTTTAAAAGTCCAATTCCACATGGATTTTAAATTAATTTTGAATTCAGATTGTGAACATTTTATAGACGCTGCAAATTTAGTTCAATTTCTTTTTTAAACACTTTTTTCTTTTTATTTCAAATAAAAAAAATGTTTAAAACATTGTGATCAATTTGGTCCGTTTAGTCCTGCATGAATCATTGTCATAGGAGATGAACCATCAACACGCGGGGTTATCTAATACAGCCTGCGCGAGCTTTTTGTTAGAACACTTTACACGAGGGATGTCACGTTTTTGAAGGGGCAAGCTGTAATAAAAGGGCGCCTCGATTCTAAACAGTCGAGGGTTGACCATTTTTAAAACATTTCCCGGCCGACTGGGAACAACGTTGATCCCAGCGTATAGCATGATGCTAATCGTACGTTCACATGTCGAGAGCTATTCTTAGTTTGAACTTTCGGAGCTTGTAAAATTTTGGATTCGGGGAACTTTGTAGGGATATTTTTGGAGCTGAATTTGAAATTTTGACAAAGAAAAAATAAAAAAAAAAACCCAGCTGATAAATATTATTTCGTTGGGTCGTATTCAGTGAGGATTGTTGTTTTTAAGATATTTCACTTATAATTTTATTTCTGTTAGATGTTGATATTTTTAGACGGAACGATATTTTCTAAAAAATGTGCAACATTTTGATTTTCGTATGAAATGTTGAACAAGAGTATTTGACGAGCAGCAAAAAAATTTAGCGGAACTAAAAATAATAAAAGCAGAAATCGTACAAATAAATAATGCGGAAAAGTCGGAAGATCGTACAGAAGTTGTATAAAGGAAGCTGCGCGGCATAAAAGAGCTATAAAAATTAGAGGCCGTTCCGCACGTTTTATTACTCAAACTAACGTTTCTTAAAAATCGCGGGATATTTTTTTTTGTTTTTTTTTTTTTTTTTTTTTTTTTTTTTTTTTTTTTTTTTATAACGCACCTCCAAACTCTTTATACCAATTTTATTTTCATTGGAATTTGGGAGCAGAGATCATTTGGTGATGGTCAGTAAGTAAACCTTGCAACAAGTATATTTTGCAAAATATTATCGTAATACAGTGTAAAAGATATTTCAGTCGGTCATTCCGATGCGATTAAATAGTTATTCTCTCTTGTTAACAAAATTGTGCGCTATTCTTTTAAACTGCTTTGGTTTTGTTCGTTTTATTATTTTGAGATTGCAAAACTACAAAACCTTGAAAATGCTATTAACCATTTCACTTAACTTTTTTACGCTATAACACCGTAGATAGAAAAATAATTCTAAAAGTAAGCAATACAATTTTTATATTGTTTTTCCTTTGATTTCTTCAAGTAATAGTATGATATAATCGAAATGTAAACACGTGTCGACTTTTGAAAACCGTTGGAGGGCTGAATTATCTCACATCTTTGTTTGCATCTGGTCATGCTTATCGCTCTTTCTCTCGTTTAAGGGTATTTTTGGCCATTAAACATTCAGCTGTTCGACACGCGCACAGTTGGCGCATCAAGGTCAGTGCGAGATATTAAACCCGCCAGTCTCGTGATCCATTTTATTTCATTTTCTTGGTTCATGTGCGGTCATTGAATCGCATATAAATTTAATTCACAATTTTTCTTCAAGGAAATCATTTTAGAAAAGTACGATTCTGTTACAAAACTAAAAAATATGCTACAAAAACCAATTTCAAAAATGTTATTCAACAATATCAAACTTTTCCATTCTTTATAAATTGAGTTCCAGGTCTTTTTTTTTTTTTTTTTTTTTTTTCGACATATATAAAAAAAGAGAAAAGTAAATGAACGATCGCAAAAAATAAAAAATGAAGACAAACTAATCGTTGAAAATTGACCGAACAGGTATAATAGGCGGCAAATTGTTTTTCATTTCGCGATGGAATTTTGATCGCTGTGATGGATACTTTGATTTTTTCCCCCCAAAGTGTTGAATATAGATATTTTTTGGTCGGCTTTTTGTTTTGCAGACGCCAACTGTTGTCCACTTTTTCGGCTTCGGTCTTGTGTATTTCGTCTATAAGCAATGAGACACAGGGCCACCGACACAAACACACACCAATGCACCCTACCCCTCTCACATGACTTCCCCTCTTTTCCCAGATACATCCAGACGTGAGCTACTCTTTTCTCTTTTTATTTTCCCTATTCCTCTTTCTCTTTTTCCAACGACAGAGATGGACAGACAATGAAAGAGAGACGGTAGGAGTGATCGTTCATCTCTTTTTATATATCACTGTCTCACTTCATTTTTGTTTATGTGTTTTTCTCCGGCAATATTCGCCGTCCCTTTTCATTCTTTTCTCTTCCTCATCTTTCATTACGTGGATAAAAATTACAAAATTTTAACGTCTCCTTTTTTATCATCCTGGCCTTCATGCTTGGTCGCTTTCTAAGAATTTTTGACTCGATAGTCACGGACCCTATTGCGGCATTGTGGCTTCAGAAACCCAAGGCTGAATCCTCAAGTCATTTATGTCAAAATTTTTTTTACTTTATTTTATGTTTTTTGTTTCATTAATATACATGCTTGTTTATTTTTTAATCCATTTAATACAGACAAAAGGTTTCCATAGCTATTTTTTGTTATTGTTTAAAATGCACAACTTTTGTTTATGCAAAAAAGCATTTTGTTTATTTCAAAATGCTGAAGTTGAGTTTTTATTTATCATTCAGTTCCTTTGTTTATTTAGTCACAGCAAATAGATCTAAAGCATCTTTGTTTTAAAGGGTCTGGCAAGGGCCTGTTTAGAAAAACGGTATTTATTCTTCTTATTGTTTTTGAATTTTATCTTTATACCTTTAAGGTCGTGAGAACCGAAATTAATAAATAATGATTTACGTTTCGTGATTTAAAGCTGACATTTTCAAAATTCATCACGCTTCCGGTCGGGGATCTTCTACTCAAAAACAAAAATACACGAATTTGAAAGTTGTTTTGTCGTTTTTAAACTCTGCAAGGTTCATTAGTCTTGTTGTTTGTTTTCGTCAAATCTTGTCGAGATCACTGACTCCGGATGTGAAACCGGTGGAAATGAGTATACACAATATGATGTCCCTGATGTACGATTTTCTTACAAACTTTTTAATCCAAACTGCTATGCAATTAATATTAAATAGTTTTACTTTTTTTAAGTTCATATTCATGTTTTCAAGAAACACTTGTACACAATATTTTTATTAATAAAAAAAAACATTAAAATGACTTTGAGAATTCGATTAAAATAAAATAATTTAATTATTCCTATTTCCTTCAGGAATATGAAAACCATTTTTCAGTCTTATGATTTTAATCATTATTCCCGTCGCAAACAAATAGCAAATGTGTTCTTAATTAAAAAAAGAATGAAATAATAAAGTCAAATCATTAAAATCGTAAAGAAAAATTGAGAGGAGACGCGCGCAAAGTTTGAATGTGAAGAGCGTCGCAAGCACTTTTACGTTTGCCTCCTTGCTTCTGAATATCGTAATTGAGTTTATGCATTATAACATATTCACTGATAAAAAGCCGATTTTCTTTGTTGAATTACACAAAGCGATTATTGTCGCGGCAAATGATATTGACGTGAATTAATGTTAATTACTATACAACCCAAAACATTTTAATTAATTTTTTAATGGAGCAATGAAATTATTTGTGTAGACGTCATTAAAAAACTTATTACACATTTTTTATTATTGTAGTTTCGTGATTTATCTGAAAAAAAACTTTACCCAATTTTTTCGATATATCAATAGTTTTTTATTATTAATTATTAATTATTATTGTTGTTGTTATTATTATCATTATTATTATTATTATCATGATCATTTCAACATTTGAAAATCAAATGTGAATATTTTCAAATTTTTGTTATTTGTGCAAAAACGAATGCGTGTTTTTGTTATCTAAAAAACTGAACCGGATGAGTGAGTCATTAAGCGCCGTTAACAACTGATTAAACAAAATTTATAGAATGAATATCATTTGTAACGCAAATAAACATGAGAATCGGTCTCAGTGATAAAAGATTGAATTGACATATGCTGTTACACTTATTTTCTTAACGTAATATATTAATCGGTTTCTTCGCACAAATCAACAGTTATTCAAGTTTGGTATTAATTTTGTTTCAAAGTCTACTGAAGTTCATGTATATTTCTTCTTCAACATAATCAAGAGTACCAACAAATGTGTACCTTCTAATTTCAGTTTTCCTTTATTTAACAAACTTATTTTTCGGATTCTTATAAATAATAAAATACACCAGTTAGTTAGTATATTTCTTGAAATTTAAAATTAAATTTTAAATCACAATACATATTGTATGCTATTTTTTTTTCAACTCGCGTATTTTCGATAGAAGAATCAGGCCAAAATTGAATTCGATTTTCAAAAAATTACAATTAAATATAAATTAAATCCAAATCACAGTCCAATTGTATATTAAATAACAGTTCTATCAAAATATCATTTAAATTATTAATGAAATTATATAAAAATAGAAAAAAAAACAAAATAGTTTGTGCAATAGTTGATATAAAAACCTGGGCATTTTTCACAAAGTAATTGAATAATGTGAATTTTATAAATAAAATTTGTAAGTACAAAAATCTTTTTGGGTAAATCAATTTTTCGATTGAACAGACGAATTAAAAAAGTTGTTATATACATTGCATTTTATTTCATTCATTTGCATTTAGTATTGTGAAAAATCATTGAAAGAATGTGTGTTAATTATAAAAGTATCTCAATGTTATTTCTGACAAAGAAAGTTTATAATTAAAAAGTTACTTTTGTATAAAAAAAAATCCGAACAATAACTTTTCAGTTTTTGTCCTCGATAATTATTATCGGAACTGTAATCTTTTGTTGTTATGAAAAATGGACAAAAAGGAGAAGAATATATAAAATGAAAAAAAGACAAAACACAATTTATATATTGATCGAAGAGACTGGTTGGTCGCCAATAATTTTATTTTTAATAAATAACAACAAAGAGAACCGACAATAAACGAATTCGTTAATTAGATTATGTAAATTGGCGCTTTCGAAAATGGCGCTGCCAGTGGTTAAAGTTGATTTATCAAATTTAATATATCAATTTTGAGAAACATTGTCTTTTTATAATCGCACTCCGCCATTTTCATGTAAATTCCCTTCATGAATTACAAATTGTTAAATTTACAACATTCGACCGTCAGAGTTTTATCCGGTCACTCTTTTTTACATTTATTTTAACTCTCTCGCCCAAAAACCAAATGAAATAAATAAAATGCAATTTCTCATCGTGTCCTTTTTTTCGCAAAATATGATTACTCTTATTTTATTTTATTATACATTATAATCAGATCCGCTGGTTTTTTAGATCTTTTGAGAGCAACATTTCGAAGAAATTAACAAGTAATGGAAAAACACAAAACACAGTGTTTACAAACAAAAAAGATATTTTGACAATTTCAGTGTAAACGCGATCTGTTATCTTAATTTCATATATATATAAACATTTTTTCTACATTTTGTTAATGTTTCTACATTTTTTTTTTTTTTTTTTTTCACAACTACGATTGAACATCTGTCAAGAAAAGCAAAACTTTATGATTTGTTTAGTAAGTAAATCTTAGAAAAACACATTGAAACAAGCTAGTAAATTCATAATTTTTGACTCGAAATAAGTAAAATTTCTTTGAAAACTTTTTTGTTCGTGTGTATTCACTTTTTTTGAGTGAACTTCACTTGTTCGAATTTACAGAGTATTAATGAAAACTGTTGCCTTATCGCACAGTAAGAACACGCTGTCATCTGCAAAAAAAATTTGGCAGAATAAAGTAACCTTGATTGTGACTCTTGATTATAATTTTCGTGAGCTCTTGTTCTTTGCCTGTTTTGTTCTTTGCTGAAAAACGGCAGAAGTAACTTCAATTACTGTGAGTTGTCATTCGACTGAATTATTTTACTACATGCAACTGTGCGGGGCAAAAAGGATTTTGAACAAAGTCAGAAACTCGATTGCGCTCGCTGTAGCTCGCGCAACAAATCAAATTACCTGCCATTAAAGTTTTAACAAAATTTAGCGTATGGTTGATTCACTGCCGCGAAGCTTAAAATAAAAGCATATTTCAATTTTTCATTGTGCTTGACTTGAAATTAAAAATAATATACAAAGTCCAACAACTTTACAGTTTTTATGATTTGTCCGAAACTTGGAATTAAATGTAATTATTGTTTATTCAAAAAATTATTACTTTCGACCAAAATAGTTTCATCAATCTTAATCAATTGCCATAAATTTACAAGAACAAACATATATACCATAACGGTAAATTATGCTCGTTATTGCACATCAGTAAATTTATAATCAAAGTTAAAATTTTTTTTCGGTTGCGAAATATCCCGAGTTTTTTGTACTTTTCCCATTAAGCCTTTTAATTTCGCCGCAGTCGTGTTTCTAAATGCATTACATTGATAAAATCGCGAGGTTCGTGAGAAGAAAGGGACACAGAGCGAGATAGACAGATAATGCGCCGTGGAGTTGTAATTAGAAGTTAAGCGTTTTATTAAAGCCATAATCTATAAATCAGAGCCACGCGAAAATAACTCGCATCAGCTACTTGCGAAACTTTTAGTGGGCCTTTGACTTTCAAAAAAACACTTTGATTGCACATGAAAACCGTTATCGGTGCTCCGTTATCGGTAAAATCCAATTTTGAACATTTGAATCATTTTCTAATTAAAATTACCTTGTCATTAAGTTGCTCGTATTTGAATAAATTAGTATACAAATTTGAAATATAGTTCTTTTAATTTAAAAATTGAACAAATTTTGTAACATTATACTTGTAAGTTGTCATCAAGCAAAATCTTTTCAGTGGAACTGAAATTCCGAAATCAGAAGCCGACCCAGAATTGCATAATTTTATATTCCGTATACTTGTAATTTTTTCCGAGACAATTGCTGCACTGATTCTCAAAACTATAACACAAAACGCTCGACTGGCGAATCGAATAGGCCTTTGTATTTAATTCGAATATACGTTACGTAAAGTAAGGGCTAAATTCGAAAGAATGTGACCTCACAGTTACACTCCACATGATTTTAAAATGTTATGATTTCCAAAGAAATTATTAACTTTTTATCTTCATAATTATATTTATTTATTAGCTGTTTGAAAATGAGCAAGAATGAGCAGAAGATCCAATCTTCAGGAAGACATGAATTGAAGAAGCATAAAAAGTTGTCGAAATCCGTGAAATTCAAGTTGTCGCAGATACTAGCGCAAATCAGCAATTTGCAATGTCTTGTGACGGCTCAGGTTTTCTTCAATTCGCGGAAGAGTTGGAATAAATAAAAGATATTTATTGCTGAAAAGGCATTTATAAGAAAGTGATGAAAGCACACGGTTTTTCTTAATACGTGATATATCGCTATAAAATTACAAGAGAGGCGAGCTTTAAATTCGTGCACCCCTGTGTGAACACCTCCTGCGGGCGGTTCTTTCTTGTCCCCACTCGCGGGAGTTTTTATGTCCCTTTTTCTTCCGACTT
This sequence comes from Trissolcus japonicus, assembly GCA_030522925.1. Taxonomy (NCBI): domain Eukaryota; kingdom Metazoa; phylum Arthropoda; class Insecta; order Hymenoptera; family Scelionidae; genus Trissolcus; species Trissolcus japonicus. The sequence continues at coordinate 69,101 of JAPYZS010000669.1, read as the reverse complement.
TTTTACTGTCTTTTTTCTCTGTTATCACGCCCCGTTATTGTACAGTCCGCAATATAAAGCGCCATAAAGCAACTCTAAAAAGAAACGCGCCGACGGCCGTTGTGGCGACGTAAAAATCACAAAAATCAATAACGAAACTTTCTGTTGCTAAATATTCAGACCGCTGAGTTTTTGAAGACGAATGAAGCGACAAAAGTCTTCACTCCGTGCAAATCGCATTCACTCTGTGCAGGACAAATTTTTCAATTTTTCTCTTCTTTTTTTAATTCACATTACATCCCTCCAAAATAATAACAACAATTATTCCCATTTCTTACACATTGTGTTTAAATAATGTTTTTACCTTTTTATTTTATTTCAAATATTTAAACATTAATACAAGAAAAAAACATTAACCAAATTGTGGTTTTCAGGTCGTTCTATCTGCCTGCAGTACGTACTTCGACACAATATTATCGCAATACGAGGAAAAAGATCCGATCGTAATAATGCGAGATGTCAAATTCTCGGACATCAAAGTGCTTGTCGAGTTCATGTACAAAGGCGAAATCAACATCGACCACGTAAGTATATTTATTTAAAAAGTCTTGTTTGAAACGAAACAAAAAAAAATACAAATTCCTTGTTTTTAATTTTTTTTTATTGATCCATTTTTATTATATACCTAACGCTCTGACTAAAATCAGTTAATTGTTACATACAAATACCCAAGTAGAAAATCAAACCAAACTGAAGTCGATTTTGATTCTCAGCGCTTGCATATAAACTAAGGCAGAGTTTGAGACGCCACATTAAGAGACCAAAACAAAGTCGCCTGCTTAGGCCCATGCCAGGTTTCCATGTTTCTGCCACATCAAAACGATATGAACATTTATTCAAATTATTGCTTATTTTTTATGATTATTTAATAGTTTGTTACTGTTCACATTTTTACAATTATGGGTATTGATTTTATAAAATTAACGTACTTGTTTCGTTTGTATTGTACCTTTATATGTTACAATTAAACAAAAATGCGTTTTTACGAAATGAATTCAACGAACTATTGTGAGTTCGACAAAATGAGAAGAGTCATGTAATTTTACTTTCTTTGCGAAATTAACCCTATCTGAAACATGTCTTTTTAGATGGCGATTTTTTTGAATGATAAATTTGTTTTGCCTAATAGCATACTAATATTTTTTGCATATTATATAATAGATTGCATTTCAGAAGCAGACGAAACAATTACATTTTACTGGTATCTTATTTTTGTGAGTGCAAACAAATGAACTAACAATCAAACGAAAATGAATATATTATTCATTTTTAGGAACTAACAATGAAACAAATCAGGCATGACAAATAATTTAATAAAAGTAAGACGAGTAGCTTTGTTCGAGTAATTAGGAGGATGACTTTTTTCTTGTTTTTTTTTTGTATTTTCTAAAATTCACGCAAATTTGATTTTCTCACTGTCGCAGATTTGGTTGAGACTGATGGCGTGGCGTTTACTAATGAATTGTGATCACAATTAGTAACCTTGTCTTTGATGTGTCATTGCTAGATGTCAATTTTAGGGGAAAAATGAGGTTATTAAATGTCATTACACAATTAATTGCACTGTTCTTTCAAAATAATCTGAAAGAATCGAAGAATCGAATGATGTACAATGTGATTAATTAAAATAAATGAGATTGCCGTTACATTATCCGTGTCAGATCCATACGTGGTCGACCTGCCTCAAGGTTCTCTCGGCGTTCATGCGGAAATCCCAGGATCACGCTAGAAAATCCAAATTGAGTGCAATGTATGAACCAAACCAGCTCCAATCAGTCGACCGTATTGAGGGCAACTGCGCTAGGGTTAAACCTCTAAACAAGACTTGCCGAGTTGAATTTTTACTTGGATATATAAAAAAATAGAGCAATTTTTGAAAAATTCAATTATTTAACAAAAAAAATATGTGTTGAATTGAATGAAGTCATCACTGTAACAAAAAGTTTGTTAAGCCAGTTACAATAATGATGTAATCAATAAGTTCATTGACGTCTATGATATAATAATTGGCAGATAAGTTATACGTTCATCAATAATTTTTTTTAAATGTCAAAAAGTTACGAAAAAGTTGCAATTAAATGTGAAACATTTTATGATTTGCTCGCAGGTTCACTTGAAATTTTAATCGAAATCAATATCGAGCCAAGACTTCTTTTCATTTATACGTTTCACTTCCATTTCATCGTGTTTCTTGTGATACAATTTCTAAAAATGTCATGAATTTTATAGAACAAAATATGAACACTTTGAAAAGATAGCAAATTGCTTTTATATTTTTTTATGTTTGTATTCATTCTTTGAAAACGAAAAATAAAATTAAATTAAATTAATAAAATATATAGAAATTGGGAAACATTTTTTTCTTTCAAACAAATTCTGATCATCTAGGCCAACCAGCTTCGAGCTTTCTTAACTTGGAATAGGTGACGACGAGAACAAAAAAAAAAAAGAAAAGTAATGAAGAATAAAAAAAGTAAAATTAAACTTTTCTAAAGTGTAAATAAGCGCGACGCAATTTCTCCAAACTCGGTTCAATTTGCTTTAGCGAATTGCGTCGCTCGTTTCGCGGAGTTTCGTTTTTCAATGAACCTTCCTCTATGCCACCTTTCCCCTCTTGTTCCTAGTCCGAAAGTGCTTTGTTAACGAAATCGCGGCTCTCTCTATCTCTCTCGTGATGCCGTCGATTCAAGTGTCCGCGTGACATTTCAAACGTTTTCGCAAAAGTCGACAAGTTGATTTTGAAATCGAAATTTGAAACTTGATCATCCCTAAAAAAGTTCTAACAAGGTTACAATATTTCATTTCAAATTATAAGTTGGAACAATTTTGTAGTTTCGTTTAAAAAATTATTAATTAAAGGAAAAAACGAGTGACCAAAATAAAAGTGAGCGAGGATGAAAAAGTTGCCTACCATCAAACATCATGACCCACATTGGCACATTCGTGAATTATTATTATTTTTCTAATTCCGATAGAAAGCCGCGGCGCTTAGAAAGTTTCCATATTATTTAGCATTCCGCAGCGTTACCACTATGAAAATTAGTTTTTTTTTTTTTTTTTTTTTTTTTTTTTTTTTTTTTTTTTTTTTTTTTTTTTTTTTTTTTTTTTTTTTTTTTTTTTTTTTTCTTTTTTTCTTTTTTTTTTTTTTTTTTTTTTTTTTTTTTTTTTTTTTTTTTTTTTTTTTTTTTTTTTTTTTTTTTTTTTAGAGGAAAAAAAATATTTTTTTCATCAGCGCGTAAAATAAAAGCACCGTTTCCAGCGGATAAATATCAAAAGAAGAGCGAGCGAAGATAATGTTCAATAAAAATACGATACAATTTGCATCAGCAAACGAATTATTTATTTATCAATTGCTAAAAAACATAAAAAATACAACAAAAATCCTGGTAAATTGGATATAATAATTTGATAACGTGTTTACATTGGTGGAGGTTCGATAAAATAATTTATATTTCAAGTGAATAAAAAACTGCGATTTTTCCTATGTTCAAACATTTTTTAACCATTCATTATTCGTTTTATATTATTCGTTAGTCACTATTACGCTCCTGTCATTCGAAATTTATTTTAATTAAAAACATATAAAAAAGCTTCAGAATAGCATTACCTTTTTTAATTAAATTTTGGACGATTACATTAAAAATGCACAGCGAAAATGTAAAATTTCGAACTTCGTATTTGTATTTTTTGCCTCCAACAATTTTTCAAAGCGCTGAAAAATTGCATTTTTAGTTCGTAACAAAAATTCCAGATATTAATAATAAAAAAAAAAACATTGTAAAATCGTTGCGTTGATAAAAAAATGTATTGTAAAATGAATCACCTCTGAAAATAGTTGTAAACTGTAAAATTTTTCCGCGTGCCTTCTCTTACAGCTCATTTGCATTTCAAATGGGACCCGTTGACGCGTCGAAAAGTCGTTTCAAATGCTACCACGCGGAAACTTACGCACTACTTATCAATGGTAACGGCCTCGTATCTTCTTTTTTTTTTCAATCTGTGATTTCGTATTCCTCGCAAGCAAATCTTACACCTGTCGGCTATTGTTGATATTCTTACCAATCATCATATCATATGAACATGACGGATTAATTCAAAACAAATTCAGTATAAATGAATTTCTTGTGAACGAAAACCTTTTAAAATGTAAGGCAGGCTTGATTAAAACTTGGAGAAAAAGAATATATAGAAGAAAACCGATTTCACTTTTACAAGAAAAGTTTTTATTGAACAATTTCACTGTTGCACAAAAAAAAAAAAAACAAAAAAAGAAGTCGAACGTGGGTTTTATATATATGAAATCTGTTTCAATAAAATTTGCGGAGTTTCATTTGTCCGCCGAGAAATTTGTTTGTGTTTTATTTGAAATGTGCATAATGGCGGTATTAAAATAGTTTCTACGGTTTTTACCGTGCTATTCTCAGAGGCTCGCCAGGTTTTCGAAAAGTTGCAATGCAATCCCACAGTTATTTATAGACTTTTTTTGTACCTTTGTAAACTCACTAATAATAATGATAATAATAATAATAATAATAATAATAATAATAATAATAATAATAATACAATAGTTTAAATGTTTCATCCAGTATTTGATTGTTTTGTAATTATTATCAAACATAATCATGGTGGACATGAATATCTATAGGTATGATAATATTTGTTGAAATAATTAATATTTGGTTGTTATTTTACAGTCAAGACTATCATCTTTATTAAAAACGGCAGAAGATCTCCACATCAAAGGCCTTGCGGAAGTAAGCTGGCGCAGCGACAGTGCACAGAATGACTTGGCTAACAGCGGGCACAGTCCTGGAGCAGCGCCACCTGGTGTGGAAGCAGTTCTGCGAGAAGGAGACGCGGACGATGCGCCGCCACCGAAACAAAGGCGTCGTGGGCGTCCGCCGTTGGACGATCCACCATCGGCTCACGACGTCTTCACCCCAAAAATCACATACATAACCGGAAACGTAGGCTCAGAAGGCACTATTTCTGCTGGCCAGGTTAGCTGAGAGCTTTAGTTAGCACAGTTTTCTCGTTCCACCTTGGACCAGCGTTTTGTTGTTAGGAGGGCCCGCGTAACGTCCAATTCTTCGGACAGAGGGCGCTACGCTCAATCTTATCTTCAGCTAAATGAGCTTTTCGCTTTTTTCACTAGTCATTGCTTTCCAGATACATAGTTCAATTTTGTTCATAACTAAATACGGGTACCTTCTAAAAACGACTTGTTCAAACGGTATAAATAAAAAATGAATAAGAGAATTGTTTATCAAATTTCGCGAGTATTTCATTAAAAAGGATTGCTTGAGACAAAGTTCCATTGGAATTAAAATTTTAAAGACTCGAGACATTTTAAGGGGAGTAGAAAAAGTGAATCCTTGGACCCAAGCAAATAAATATATTTACATTGCGAACAAGAAGTTGTAAAGCCTCGAAACCTGCGGAATAATGCAAAGATTTATGACAAGCTGTAAAAATTTTATTAACGCCTTTAACATTTCAAGCTCTATAAATTTTTAATACTTTTCCGACTTTTGTTGTTTTTGTCAGACTCCGGTGCCCGGCAAACAATCTCCAATCGACGATACTTGAATTTGAATCATAAAATTTAATTGAAAGTGGTAAACTCAAAATGTATAGCATATATAAAAAATAAAACTTTGAGAAACTGGAGAAGAGAAAACTTTTTTCTGCAAAATTTTTGCAAATTTCAAAATGCTCCAATTTAGTAGTTCTTTGAAGTGAACACTGAACCCTTCCAGATGTGTACATATATATATATATATATGTGTTTGCCTAATGGTAGACTCACGAAGAACTCGAGTTCATGTTGCTCTTAAAAGCAAACTCAGGCCAATAAAAAAGTTGCAAAAAGTGATATCATGGTAAAGCACACATCTCTTACATAAAATTGTAAAAACATTACTTATTACTGAACGGAACTTAGCTTAAATTGCATATAATTTAATCGTTTTTATCAAATTCAATAATGATTATTAACTTGGAAACTTGCAAACCGTTTTTTCCCCCTTATTAAATATGGCTTTCGCAAAAAAGAAATGGAAATGACAAAAAAATTGATTAAAATCAGTCTCAAAAATAAATGTTGAAAATGAAAAAATACCACAACATTGTTTCTCAATAACAATGCTGAAAGAAGAAAATTAATTAAATCGCTGAATGGCATTTTATTAAAATTACTTTTCATCCAGGTCACAAAGAAAAAGAAAAGGATGCAGAGGGATAGGGGAGAGGAAGAAATAATGACTGAAAAAGCGACTTTACATTGACCGTCTTTCACGATTAATAATTAACAATATTGCAACGGAAATTGCAATGCACACAAAGGGACTCGATTATTTATCGAAATTTGCGTTGGAATTGATTTCCAAACGATTCCATTTGTCGCGAAGGCTTCCTTTTTAAAATGTATGCATTAATGTCAAAGTTGTTCAGTTGGCGGTTTGTTTGTTAGGGAATTATGCATCTCCGATTGTCAGAATCATTTCCCCCCTCTCGTGATCCCCTTATACCTCGAACGTTACTGACGCACGTATAGCCCATCTCTGATGGACGAATAAGCAAATTTCGTACTTTTTAGTCAATTCTTTTTTTATACCTTATCAATTGAACATGAACATTTTTCAAACGCGTCCGTGAATTTAAAATGAATTAATTATTTATGAATCACCACGGGTCAGATCTATTATCAGCTAATGGAAATCATAAATATGTTTAAATTTGTTCAATTCAATTGAAACTCATTTCAGATAATGTTGAGTTCAAAACATATTATGATTTAATTTAATTATATCGAATCATAATTGTTTTATGATACAGTTAATGATATTGGTATACAATGTTTTCTATATACATACATTTTTGGTAAATTATCTACAGACAAACATCATAAATGATCAACTTCAATCATATCACATCATATTCATTTTAATTTGTTCGGATAAAATTAATACTCATAATTTTGTTCAGAATTTATTACCTCGCATTACCTTTTTAATGTTAGTAACTGTATAAATATGAGCGATGTCGGAGAAATTGACAAGTGTCTTAAAAAAAGCTGAGGCTAAAATGAAGTTGTTCTTTTCGATTTTGCCTTCGCAGGAGCAGGGCCGTTCGTTTACGTTATGGAAGCCACCAGGCGTTCTGGTGGTGAAGCCTACTCTCGCTAGGCCATTTGAATACGATAAACACTCGAATCAAAAGGTTAACCATGCATTGCACGCCTTAATCGTATGTGCATCCAAATAAATCTTTTATTTTATTCCTATTTCATTTCTTTTTTTGTTCAAGGTCTGTGTATATCATCGAATACGTTTTCAACCAAAACTTGTATGCAGACAAATTTTCAGTTCAAACGTTGTGCAACTTTTTATTGACTACAGTTATATTTTTATTGGCCAAACTTGGCAGTTCGCTTCATTTATATCCAAATTTTTTCGTTGGTTCATTTTTGCGAATTTTTGTTGCGATTCTCTTTGTTGTCTCGCAACCCTCCGACGCTGGTCTCAAGTAATTTTGAATGTTCCTCCCTTCGTTGCACGTAGTTCGCTTTAATGCTGCATAGTTATTAACACTTTTTTAAGGTGCCATGCTCATATACGTTCATCAAGTAATTTTAAATCAACCATTTTTGCTGCAAACAGTCTCAATTTCATTACTGTTTGAAAATAGCAAGTGCTTGGTTAACGTATACAATTATTTTCAAGATTATTTCTTAATCTTTTCAAAGAAGGAATATGCAAAATCATCTTATAACAACCAATAGTTTACTATGTGTATATATATATATATATATGTAATTAATTAAAAAAATATTAATTCTCTCGATCAAACTGGAATTGAATTCTGTTATCTGTAAAAGCATTTCATATTTATATCAATTAGAGCATAATTAGCACTGCTTTGTGAGGAAAATTAATTTTACAATAAATTAAATGGACTTGAATTATAAAAACCAATTTTGATTGGGGCAAATCACATTCATTTTTTATGTTTCTGGCTGCTGCAATTGTTTCTGCAGATGTCTTTTATCGGCTCAATTTAGGATGAACAAATTACTAATTACTAGTCGTTTTGTGTATTCATCAATTGATGTTTTTGATTTACTCAATTGGTAATCTGTTTTCAGGAGGAAATGATGAGCGAAGGAGGCGACCATGAGAGTTGGGGAGATGACGACTTGATGATTGCAGAAAATAGTGAAAATCCCATACCTGGAGTAAGTCATTACCTCTAAACTGAAATCATAAAGAACACACAAACGTTTTTATAAAAATAATCATTGCTATGGTTTGGTTTCAGCTATCGGCGTACAGAGAAGACAGTGTTGTTGATCAAGATAATAAGAAACTTGGTAATTATAATTTTCTATTTTATTACTTTCAAATTTAGAATTGCACTTATTGCCCTTACCTATATAGTTACAGATTCAATTAATAGAAAAACATGCTTTTTACAGTTGCCAACAACCCCTTAAACACTAATGCGAACAATTTGTCTATACCAGAACAATTTCGCGATGTGATTAAAATGAACGACTACCTAACGACAGGCCGACGACAGGAGTTTTGGGAAGAACCATTTACAAGACGCGTTATGGACGCAATTAAAAGTAAAGAGCTGGAAATGAAAACTGCTGCTGAAATACTTGGAGTTTCATACGGTACACTCTATGGGCGGTACCGCGACAGTTACGGATGCCTTAAACACCCTTACAGGTATTGATCCCTAAATATCACACACAAAACAATTAAATTTCAATTACACAAACACATTGAAACTCAACTTTTTCAATATCTATAGATTCAAAAGTTCTTTATTTACAAATGTACATGTTTATATATAAAACTAAATTTATAAATATATTTGTTTATTTTGTCCAACAAAATCTAATTATTTATTCATAAAATTATCAGTACTTATTTAGCGAAAGATGTGAATGTATTTTTGGTATCCACAATTACGTCAATTGCAAATCAAATGAAATGTGTAACAAATAAAAATCGTAAACAAAAATAACGCCGGGCACGGAACGACTCACAGACAAAAACGATTTCATTAAGTAAATGAAATAATTTAATATCACGGACATTTGGTGTGCTGCAAATAAATATTGTCATGAAAATATCTTGCCTAGCTTTCAAAATGTTCGGTTCCGATTTATAACTAATTTTGGATGTAACAATAATTAAATGAATTATAACGTGATAAGCCTGATTGCAAGCGTTGACGTATTTTGTCGGTTGGAAGTTTTTTTCGCGTCTATTTTCAGTTTGACTTTTTTACATTCGTAGTATTGCATCATGAAACTTGAACGTGTGTTATTTGAGAGGCGTCAAAGTTCATAATTTATTAAAGTGGATCATTTATTTTTAGGTGCCTGTTTTTATTGGTTTTAACATTGAGACAAATTTTTTCCTCCAAATTGGGCAACGGAATTTTAATCAAAGTGTTATCAAATTAATCAATGAAAAATAAAATGTAGGATAATTTTAGGATTTTTCAGTTAAATTTTCAACAACTCTGTACTCGAATGAAAAATGGAATGATAATCGAATTATTACTATTCTAAAAACGATGTGAAAAATTTTGTTTTAATTAAAAAGTCAATGCCAGTAACAAGCTGATTTTCAAAATCGATATAACGTGCACGTTAATTGTTAGGAAAATGAAATCCAATTCATTTGTGGTCGATTGGTTGAATAAAACAATTTTGATCATTTTTAATATTTGGACGTGTGCTCTATATATATTTTATATAATTTTGCAATTTGTGCATTGTCAATGTTAGCGACGAGAAATGAATGATTTCGATTTTCAATAAATCAATCGCAAAAATACATTCATAAATATAGACAAAGTGTTGTTGTGGCTATTTAATGAAAGAAAGAATGGTTGAATCAAGCAAGCTATACACAGAGTTGATATTTGAAGGTTGATAATTCAGCAATGTTAACGAAATGAAGCAATTTGCAGGGTTCGAGATTTCTGGACCGAGCCAGGGCCAGCGGAAGTTTTAGCGAAGTTGCGACGCAAGGAGATCACATTGTTCCGGGCGGCCGAGTTTCTGAACGTAACCGTGCACACGCTGGCGACGTATCTGTCGACGCTGCAAGGGCCGGACCGAATCTCTCTAACGGGTGACCTGGGTGCCGGCGCTAATATCGACGGCAGCAGCAACGACACGGACAACAACGAGTCCATGAACGACCTGATACAGAAGATAAACGCAAACGCGACAGCTGTCACGCCAACGACGTCGACGCCGATCAAGCGCGAAGGAGGCGGTTATATTGAGGTGCCAAACTTGATGCAGAAGCCTGCAGCAGCTGTGCTTGAGAACAATCCGGACATCACGATCGTCAAGACCGAGGGCACACCCACCGCGCAGAGTCAGCAGGCAACGCGTAAGCGCGACTACTCCAAGCTCGTGAGTTCAAATGCCGAGAATAATAACGCGAAACTCATGAGCGGCGGTGCGGTCAGCGAGCAACAGGTCGCCCCCTCCGGGGCGCAGTCTGTTATGAGCGCGACCCTCGCGTCCTCTGGTGCCGCTAAACTCGACGCACTCTCGCTTAACAACGACAACGGCAAACCCTAACTATTCAGGCCTTACCTGCCCCCACCAGCCCAGCCCAGCGCTATCTACTCTGCGGGGGGCGTCTTCACCCGCTTTCTCGCCAACCTACACCTCAAATAAGCGCGATCAGTGCGTCATATTCATCAACTCGTCCATTTGATTCGGATTGCATTTTTAAGTGCAGCTTAGTGAAACCACCAATCAGGATTCACCAATCCTAATTGTTCGCCTCACTATAATATAAGTTATTATGCAATTTTAAACAACAAAATCAAAAGGAACAAACATTTCATTTCCGTTTAGTTTCTTTGTGACTGAAAACCTCGTTTAGTTGAAGATTGTATATGTTCCTGAGAATTAATTAGACATAATTGACACCAACGATTTACTCATTTGACTACGTTTCGATTCAATTTTAATTCTTTGTTGTTGTGTATTTGTACGTATTGCACAAAACTCTCAGAGAGTTTGACTTTGCTATTCGTTTTTATGTAAACGTTGTGAAATTAGTAAGTCAATAAAATCACTCGGTTCAATTCGAAGGAACTTGTATGACCTTGATTACGTTTTTCTGATTCCGGCAGAATTCACATTATATTTGTATCAGATTTCAGAGGATCTACCGTCTCTTCTTACTCTGGCATGTAATCAGCGTCGAATCACGTTTTTCACGGTGCTCCTAGTTCCTGCGATCACACGAGCGCCACCTAGGCCGCCGCGCGAGGGCAGATGGCGCCGCTGCTTGTGCATTTATGTCGTTATTTATTGCCCCCCTCTGGTTTACCCTCCCTCGTACACGACTCACGGTTTTATTTATTCGACGCCATCTGTCCTCGTTACGTTTTTTGTACTGTCATTTTTTATTATTTGTATTTCTACGACGCGTTTCATTGCGAACCCGAGACATTGTTTGCCTTCAAATCGCTTTTAACTTATTATGTTCGTCAAGTTTTAATTATTGTGTAACCGACCCAAATTGTAAAAGACTCGAAGAAAAAAACAAAAACCAATTATTGTATGTAAAACAAGAATTATGCGACTACGATCGATAACTGGCGTCGATAAATAAAAGTCGTGTCGCGCTGATCGATCGGACAGATGGCGCCAGCCGCCAATCTCCTTTTATACTTGTAAATACGAGACGACACTGTAGATACGTAACGCTGTTGCACACGGCGAAGAAGCTGTTTTTGATTTCTTGTCCGATCGGTCCGAGCGGTCGACTGCAATCGTCAGGTTCGTTTAACAAAGCTTAAGACTAAGACATACCAAATGTGTGCTGATGGACAGACAATTGTCAATCGTTTAGGTTTTATTATTTTTATTCATGTCGCATATCAGAGGTCTGAATCGTGACAAACTAAAAGAGAAACAAATTTTTTTAAAAATTAATCAAGTCCCAGAGACTCGCGCACGAGGAAGCACTTTTACTCTGGCAAAGAGTATACGACTAGAAGTATTAAAACGTAACGTTAATCGTCGTTAACAGACTGTCCCAAATGACTGGCTGCACACTTATCTTTTTTATAAAAAATAGTGGAGAAAAAATGATAAAAAAAAAAAAAAAAAAAAAAAAAGAAATTAAATCCAATCAAGCGAGAAGTAGAGATGGCGTTGCGAGTGAAGATCGCAAGCGGGGGAAACGTGTATAAATATAAATAACCGACCGGGCCCGATGGGAGGGTCCAAGGGCCCATGGACAAGACTAGCCGCGCGCGGCGCCGCACCATGAGACTAAAATCTATATCATAATTAATGTGTCGTTTGATATAAACGAATTCTAGTATGTATCATCGTTTTATACACAAGAAAAACAAACCTAATTATAAACTACGTACACTATGTACATTCCTAGTATACATGCTCTCACTGTCATACACGTTGCATTACACACGCGCATGGACCTATTATACATATATATTTATATAAACATACATGTAGGTATATATATGTATATATTTATATAACAAATGATATTTATATATACATATTTAAATTTACGAATCGATTACATATAGTTGATTGAACAATATGAGGCATAGAATGCCGACTCCTCAGCCCTTTACAGAATTGTTGAAAGATCCCGTTTACTTGAATTCTTTTTTTTTTTTTTTTTAGTTTTTAAAGCTCATCTGATGCGGAATTCGGGTGAGTTTCTATGTATTTTGCGTACTCCGATTTAGATTTATTTAGTATACGTAAATCGCGCATCGGTGCCCTTTTCCTTTTCATTTTTTTTTATTTCATCTTTTTTTATTTTTTATCCCTTTAATCTGTAAAGGGACCCTCCCCCCAGCGATATCACTTGTGAATTTTGTATTAAGTTTCTCGGTCACGTCGAAACTGACCTGAAAAAAATAGCCCCCCCTCCACCCCCCACCCCCCCCCTCACACGCATTCCCCATACATACACACATACACGAACATGGAGAAAAAAATGAGCCACTCTAGTTTTTTTTCTTCCTGCGACACTTAGCGGACTTGCGAGCTGCTTCTCTGTAGGACTTACCTTTTGTTTCCTGGTAACCGACGTTTAGTCGCGATATTTTTCGAGTGGCGAAATATCAATTCTTAGCCAAAGTTAAGGTTTGCGCTTATTTTTTAGTTAACCACCATCCCTCCCTTCCCCTCCCCCTGTATATCTCTCTCGCTCCTTCAATCTCACGTGTATTTATATGCGTTTCTAACTATTATTTCTATTATTTGTTAAATTTTTTCCTCGTTTTCGACGTACGTTTTAATTATTATTATTAATCATGGTAATTTTTAGATTAGAGGAATAATATAATAGCGTATAGAGATTAAAAACAAAGTATACATAATACAAAGTAAAGGATATATATTGATAAAGTATATAATTGAGCTCGTAATTAGAGAATTGGAAGTGCATACAATGCTAAGAAGGATGGCATGAGAGAATGTGTAAGTATGCGTGTGTGCGTGAGCAAAAGCGAGTGTAAATGAGAATGAAAAAAAGGATGGAGTAAATGATGCAGAGGGCGTGGTGCAGAGAGACGGTAATCAGTGGATTTGGGCGCCTGGCGTCCAAACTGCTTGCAGAGACAAATTTCAAGAACTAAAAAATAACAAGCAAGAGTAACAAAAAATCAGTAAATGTAAATGTTTGTAAACAAATTTATGAAACATTATTTGTTCAGTGCCTACATATTTACACAGTAAACAATAAATGACGAAGGATAGAAAATGAATTTTTGTTTCTGTCTCACTCTCACCTCGAACTCAAATTTTTTGCTTTATCCTGTAAGGAGCTGCGGGGATTCCCCTCTCTTTGTCAGTTGTTCTGAAAACAAATTTTTATTTTTATTTTCTACCTTTTGAAAAGACAATTTTGTAAGTTTGTTTGTATTTTGTTAAAAAAAAAGTTGTAAATGACAAAAAAAAATGAATAAATGGCGAATAAAGTATTTTCGTACTTGTGAGAGTCGTTTTTATATTTTTGTGAACGTGAATCGTGTTTCGTCAAATGTATTTATTTTTTATTGAAAAATTAATTTGTTGTACAGAGACTTGAGACCGAGCCCCGCAGACTTCTTGAACCGAAATTGCTCGGTCACTGAGTTGATTTTCGTATTTTCAAAAATTATCCTCGCAAAAATGAAACTGTTGGATTGACAAATGTTCTAAACAGTGTGTAAAATATACAAAGCTGAATAAAATGTTTTTTCGAAAGAATTCGTCAGATTTTTTCATCTATCCCTGGGACCATTTTACTGTGTCGTAGTTCATTTTATTTGAACTAGAAAATACAACAACAACAAATTCACATATATTTAGTTCATTGGCATCAATTTTAACTGTTGACACTTAAAAAAACTAGGTCAAACGATTTATAACATTACTTCAATATTATCATTAAGTGTAGAAACTTATTTTTCGACATTTTTATTTCGGCACTTTACTTCTAACTGAAAAGTCGGTAGAACAAGGTGTTAAAATGACTAAGCAATTCATACGTTCTTTTATGATTCAACATTTCCGATTGGTTCCTTGGATGTGGTTCGATTTTCATCCTCATTTTAATGATCCAGAATTTTTCTTGAATTCTTTGAAAGTCGTGGCAATACTCTTGCGCAACAAAGGATACAATGAAATTACTGGTAAGTTTAACCAATTTTTTGTTTCAGTATATATATAATATTGAAACTCCCTTCAAATGGTAAACTTTAAAATAAAAATTATTTCTTGATTTAAGCACCTAAAGTAATAGCAATTTGGAGGCGGTTGAAGGCTAGATTTGAGCACGAACTTCAATTATTTGAAAACAGTGGTAAACAACCAAATTGGATACATTTTCAAGAAATGCTACCTATTTCATCAAGGGATCAAAGATTACGCTATCGAATGACACAAATGAAACATATTGTATCGAAAAAAAGGATCTTAACAAATAAATAATAACTTTGAAAAAGTTGCATTGTGTAAATTTCATCAATATAAGGTATTATTAAGTCATCACTAGTTGATTAAACATCGAACTCCGCCGTGGGTGGTATTTTAACTATAACATTGAAAATAATGAGGTATAACTGCAAAAAGTAAGCCTATTAAATTTATTTCGAAAATAAACTCAAATAATCATCGGTAGGTTTTTTATAATTTGTGTATGTTTCGAAGTTCAGGCGTTATATAAATGCCTAAAATTAGCTAACAAAATATGTATATGTGAATGAATTACAAATGAAGTGAAAAATTGATATATGACATTGTAAAATTTGTTGTTGCCTTGATGTATAAAAAGATCTTCTATGAAAATAATTTTTAATGCTAACTAAGATTTATTAATATAAAAATCGTTTCTTTGAAAATAAAAAGAAAAAAAAAAGAAAAATCGGAGCGGTTTTTCTGGCGCGGTGCAAACCAAAGCGCCACACTCAAACGTCAAATGCGTTTTCCTCCAAATAAGATTTTCTTTTAGTACGGGAAATAGAAATTTGAAACAAATAACAATTCATTCAATTGCAACGAAATTTCAACAAATTGTTTAAAACATTTTTCTGCGGAACGTGACGTTGAGATTTATAAAAATTTTTTGCTATAAAGAATATAGTCCAATTTTCAGTTTTTAGGTTTGTTATCGTTTTTTCATATTGCCAATATATTCTCTATGTATGGTCATTATATATATATATATATATATATTTTATATAAGACCATATATAAGAAATATATATGGTCAATATATGATTTCTGAAATAATATATTGTCAATATATGTTTTATGCATGGACAATATATAATCCTTTTTAGTAAGGAAATTATGATGGCATGCAACAATTAATGATTTTGATTTAAAATTATATACTTCGAATGATGTCAAATTTATGAATGAATAAATTGAAGCACACTTTCATTTTTTTAAAAACTTTTAATTTAAATCCATCTTTTTGGAATGTAATTTTCTTATTTTCACACCAGTCACATTACTGACTAATGTGACAGAAAAAATGTGACGTACATCGATGGCTGCTTCCCTGGTAGCCAGATTTATGTAAATTTTGTGCAAACTTTACATAAACGCTATACAAAAAATGTATGCAAATCTAGCTCCGCATTGTCCTGCATTTTTGATGTAAACGATTTATGTAAATAATGCAGCACGATGAGGAGTTACATTTACTCAAATTTTATGTAAATCATTTACATAAACGGTGGTTATCAGGGTTTATACGTTTCATAACTCATTGATGTGACCACATGAGCCGGTGATGTGATTCAAAAACCCGGGTGTCACATCAGCCAGAAATGTGACCACATCAGTCATGAACGTCCATTTTTTGTGTGTATTGTGGATTTCGCGATAAAAATATTATCAATGCAGGACCTTTTTGCTTTGAAGTCACACTGCTTCTCTGGACGAAGGTTTTGGTTCTTTACATACTCATATAATCTATTTTTCGTTTACATAGGTAAATATATTGCAACCAGTCTCCGGGTAGTCGAAAGATTAAGAAAACAGTCTCATTACAATATAATATAGATTGTGAAAGCCGAAAGCATAACTGATATTTTGTATTCGTATCGAAAACTTAAAACCGTTATCGATCCAAACGAAAACCGGTTCAAAACCGGTTTTAAAACAGTTAGAGAATTATAAAGATTTTTAAATAATAATTTTAAAATATTCAACGAATAAAGTATTCATTGCCAATAAATAACATCAAAATTTACAAAACTGATTAATTTTTAATAAACAAATGAAAAAAGGGTGAATATAAAAAAAAACGAAACTGTTAAAGTCTTAAGAGTTAGATATAAAACATCGTGCAAAATAATCTAAATTTTATCACAAAGTAACAAGTATAATTTTTCATTACAAAGTCGAACAAATTTTTATAATGAATTTGTAAAAAGTGGAAACAATAACAAAATTACAAACCACTGAACAGATTTATTATGTATGTCAATGTTGTTATTGTTTTTTGTGTTCGTGTTTTATTAGATTGTATATTATTTTTGTTTTGAATTTCATTTTTGTCACAAATGATGTCAGTATTGTTGGAACTTAATGTTTTATGTAAAAATCGTCTGTAAAAATCGGATTCGGAACGTTTCAAATGAAACATCCAAAACCGAAATCGTTTGCAATTAAAGACCGAAATCAAAACTGTTATTTCGTTTTCGGATATGTCATTCCCTGATGTTTACCATAAAATCCGTTGAAAAGAGTGTTAAAAAAACCTTCAATACAGAATATTGAAAAAGTTCTGGAACTATCAAATACATGTATCCATCAATAGTTGTTGAAGGCCCATCCAACTCCACCCTCACCCCTCCCCCTGAGGGTGGGGGCAGCATTAAAATCTGAAATGTGTACCCCCATTTTTTTGTTGCAAATTCAGATTTTACGTCGCAAAATATGAAAGTTTTGTTCGAACCATTTTTTCAGATTCATGATAAATTTTGCAGTTATATTAGATAATGTTTTTCTTGAATCCAGACAAATCGATCAAATATTAAAAAAAAATCGAAACAACATGTATCCATTATTTTTTGAACGATACTCAATATTACCCGCCATCCCCAACCCCAAGAGGTGACTGTCTCGGAACATTTTTAACACCCTGTATATTATATCAGTAACTGTGTTTTATATGATATCGTATTGTTTACAACATACATATTATATAGCATATGTACATTTTACAATATACACCATCGTAAAAAACAATATACAATATTACACTACTTTTTTTTAGTGTATTCATATAACATCTTGTAGAATACTATTTTTTCTCTATAAAACACATAATTGTAATGCAAATAAATACGATATGTTAGTTCTTTAACTTTCCACCACGTGAATCCATTTTAGTTTCCGATCGTAAATAAATCAGACATTTTTAATAGGACGCGACAAGTCCCACGACCATACGGTACGATACGGTACGGGTAAAAATGTATCGTTTCCAGAGTACGGATACTTTACGGTACGGGTAAAAATTCATCATTTCCAGCGTATGGATACTGTACGGTACGGGTACGGAAAAATTATATAATTTACACTGTATGCGTACGATACGGTACGGGAAATATATATTATGCATCGTAATTATCGCTAATTATCTTTATCGGTAGTCGGTTAAATAGGTAGTATTTAATTTACGTTGTATCATTTGTATATAATATTTTAATATATCAAATACTTGCAAACATTGGCACATTCAAAAGCAGTTTCAAAAGTGCCAACAGTTTTGAAATAAGAAATATATTATGAAAATTTGTATAACCTTGACTCAACTGCCTTAACTGGTACTGAATTGTCAGCTAAGGTAGTTGTACTTATTATTGACAGCTGCACGTTTTATAGATATGAACATTTTCACTTATTAATGTGTGTAACAAAATTTAAAATTTTATGATGAAAGCACATTGAATAAGTGTTCAAAAAATATAAAAAATCCACTTAACGAATTTGTGGATTCTATTAAAGTAAATGTACCCACTATCGTGACTGTAGTGCCCTTTACCGTGACCGTGTATTTATTATAAAATTAAAATGTAAAACCAAATTTAATTGGATTTTTTACCAGCTAAAAAGAACTTTTTATTTAGACAGGATATATTATTATTAAAAATTTTATATTTTCTAGCACGCTAAACTGCGAGCTTTATATTGAGAAACATCACGATATAGGGTACATTCAAGACAGTAGTGTCGACAACAGGTACAGCTATCGACAATAGATACAATTATTTTTATTTTTCGACTGTCGATAACTTCCCATCAGCCGAAAATCAATTTCTTCCTATTAATTACAAAAACAATTATAATAGATTTTTCAAATTGTTTTTGTTTTTCATTTTTTTATTTATTGAATTGAATTGTAACTTATTGACTGTCAAAAATGTTGATAAAATATGGTTACAATCATTAATTTTTTCATATTTAATAATCATAGAATTTAGAAAATGTTTTGTATTTAAATATTTTTGTATGTCAGTTAATGTCTTGACGAAAAAACGACAAAAAATATGTCTTACTTTTGAAATAAGGCAAATTAGATATTTTAATTATTTTTGTACAAAAATTTTAAATAAAAATTTTTCTTAATCTGGATACAAATTTGTATGCTATTTTTTTTCATGTTATTATGAATTTAAATGATTACTTGCTTTCGTCTGAGGTTTTGTAAAATAACCGAAGCAAAACATTCGAAACTTGGGCAATAAAATTTTTCGGATTATTAAAAATTGATTTTTTATTATTTCAAGATTGAATCATAATTGTTAAACGATTCATTTTATTAATCCCAATCATTAATTCAGTATAAATTATTTATTTTTATAACTTTTTCAAAAGAATCCTAACAAATTGTAAATTTACAATTGTAACTGGAAGAAAATGAATTAAATCTGATTATATCTCAATATTATGAATTGGTGATAATTAATTTTAGCTGGTGGGATTATCAATAAAAATCTGCAGAAGAGTTTATTTTAATACAGTAATTTGTTTGTAAGAATACACATTAACATTCCTACTGAAAAAACCATATATTATTTGTTTTCGAAAATTGCTGATATATTGCCAATATATTGTCCATATATGAAAAAATATGAAAACATATATAGTCAATATATGATTTGCTGAAAATAATATATAGTCAATATATTGATAATATTTGGACAATGTATGGTCTTTTTTATTAGGGATACGATTATATTCTGTGAAAACTGTACACCACATATGTTAATATACGCTAATTGTAAGAGCAATTATTTTGTTTGATTTTTTTTTCAATATAAGGATGTGAGCTTTGTCAGCCATATGGGTTCACCCAAGGCGCTATTCTTTTCAATAATTGAGATATATATATTAATGCACAGTACACCAAAATGATGTATAATAACAATAATTAATTTGTTATTTGAATTCAAATAAAAAATGAACGATGTTGATCACACTAGTCGACACAATTTTTGTTCCAGAGATTTATGTATACATTTTTTCGTTTTTGTTTTAAAACTCGTAGGATTATCTAGTGAGTTGTCAAGAACAGGTATATAGTCACATTTCAATGGATCTTCAGTTGATTGCGCATAGTTCCTGAATACTCAACGAATAACCAGTTGAAATTTATTATTATTTATTATTTATTTAATTTTTATTAAATTTATTATTTAATTCTCAGATAGCATAAATTATATAAACTGTTGCACTGCTTATGTGAGAATTGATTGATTTTTTTTCGTGTACAAATATGACAAATTGAACATGTTTTTGCCAAAAACAGAACAAAAATATTAAAATTTTAATATCCTTATATGATATTAGAAAATTATAATACACTGTGCACAAAAATGAGGGTCATATAAGGAGTCGTTTATTAATGCATTTCCATGACTAAGTGACCCCTTAATTGTTGTGCAGAGTATATTATTGACAGAACTAATTACTCATATGAAATGTTATAGTTAACGTCTATCGACATGTATTGAGTCAATTAATGAAGAATCTTTTGAACGTCCGACCTTTTTAGAAAACTGAATCATGCAGGGGAGAGGCTTGACCCTAATAGTGCCTAGAGACATTGCAAATTAAACGAAAACTATATAACAAATAAGGCGATAATATTTTTACACATTTTGTATAATAAGATTTCCGATATGCCAGTACAAAAATAATTGATTTTATCAACATTTTGTTTATTTATTAACAAAAGCTATTTTTCAGACTCGTAATGGACTTTTTAATATTCAATAAAACCAACTGTAACTTTTATTTGAATGACTAAATAAATATAGATATTTGAACAATAACTAAATATGGCATTACAAAATGCAAAGTTTCATTCAAACATTCGATGAATGTTTGAATGAATAATTATAACAAATTGTTTTTAAAAAAAGTAGGGCTTGAGCCTAGAGACATTCCATTTGTTTACAATTCAATATTGCAATTATTGACCAAAAACTATTTTGTAATTTATGTATCACATAACAATAAATTAGTAATGCAAATAAATTTATTAACAACTACCTTCAAAACTAATAAATAAACACACTTTTCCCTCGTCAGAACTGGCTGAAAAAGATCCAACTGTTCTTTGTTTATTATAACATGAACAAATTTATTAAAACATAGAAATAAGCAATAAATAAATTCTTTATGATTAATTAAAAGTAAAAATAAATGAAAAGTAACAACATTATTTATTCATTAGCAATTATTACAGTGTCTTTACCCACATGACTACGTGCCTCTAGGCAAAACCCAAATCGTGTGCCTAAAGACACTTTGCACTTTCTTGTTTAAGTTCTTACATTAACTTGAACTAAAGTTTTTAAGTTAATAAAATACGAATAAGATGTTTTGGTGTAAAAAAATTCTTATTTAGAAAGTGTCTCTAGGCATAAGCCTCTCATCCCCTACGAGTCAAAGAATACCTTTTTTCAAAACCTTTGCACGATTACCAAATGTTCCAAAATTTGAGAAATGAATGATTTGACGTTAAAATTTAAAAATGCTACATTCAAATTGTTTAAAACTTGATACCGCATGGCACTGCTGCAATCAAATGAAAAAAATGTTGTTTTTCTAACAGGTTTTTTTACTAAGTCGAAACTTTGTTCATCGAATCGAGTTTTTTTTCAGAAAAAAAGGCATTTTTCTTCAATAAAGCATTCAATTTCCATAACAATTTTTCTCGTACACTGATGATGTTGAACAAAAAAAAATCTAAAAGTATTTTTTTTTAATTTCATCGCTGCGGCTTTTGGTCTGAAGTTTTGAACAATTTCAAAGAAACACATGTTCTTAAAGTTCAACATCACGTCTTCAAAATCACGTCTCACTGAACAAAATTTACTTTCTCTGAAATTTATAGGAGTTATGATCATTTGAACATATTGCAATTTTCGATAAAACAGGGTGTTACGGTTTTTCGGACCAGTACATAATCATTATATTGAAGTGAACATTTATTCATAGAATCATGTTAATTTATTTCAATATCTAATTTATTATAGTTATCAATTAATGATGAAAAAATGAAAATATTCAAGTCTTGATCAGAGTAGCAAATTTTTTTAAGTAAACTACAAATTTTCCATGCATTTTGTAAACAAGAATTACAATTGTTATACATGGTCATAAAGCCGGAACTGAAACAATATTTTTTCATCGACTCGATAGTGTTAGCGATAATATATCAAATAGATTAAAAAAATTGTTTGTTGCACAATCGATTATTTTTTGGTCGATTGAACGCGATTTAAAATAAAATGTTGGAACTTACAATAGTAAATAAGAGATGCAAAAATCATTTATTGTTACATTATGAATAGAACCTTTTTAAGATATGGAAAACTGTTTGTTTACTTAGGATACAAAGAGCAAATTTTAGGATTGGGAATTCCAACATAGTTTCATTTTTATGACCTGATAAGATGCAAGTATGAGAGAATGAATGCTGACCAGATGTTAAACAAAGGAATAAACTTGTACATAAAAAGGTACACACAGAGGTCAGAGTTAGTAAAAGAAGAGCCCTTCAAGAGTGCAGTTCCTCTCCGTAAACTTATTTGTGCTTCGTTATTAAAGTAGAGTCAAAACAGATTGAATAAATAGTGATATAAAATTGAATCATTCATTCTACATAAAATAATTAAAAATTTCAGAAATAATCAAATGCCATATCATCTTTCCAGACCTATGACAAAATAGAAGAATCGAAAAAAACATAATACATGCATGGAACATGCCATTCTGCTGAAATTAGCATTGCTATACGATGAAACAATAACATTTGCTAGTTTAAAAAATTGTGTAAACATGATTTTGAAATTTCAATGAAACCAACTTTCTTGCACCTCTTTATTGATTTATAAAATGTACTTTATTCATCGAGAAATAGTGTAAACTACATGTACTATGCAAAACTGGATTGACCCTAGATGTTTTGAATCTGAACTAAATCAGAGAAAATGTTATAGGAAATTGAATTACCCAATAATTACTCAATTACTAGAGGCCAATATTTCATAATAACTAGTATACCAATCGCCGAATTAATTGCTTATCAATTTTACTAATTTATAGATGAGTTTCAAGATTTCCATTTCAATAATATGAGGTCATGTCATATAAAAACTGTCGTCATTATGAATTCTTATAGATAACATGATCGAAAGTTAATGAAACCCAAAAGTTTAGAAAAATCAATATCTTTAAACCCTTTCACGCTGGCTTTTATATCCCATTGCAAAAGATTATTTTTGTTATTAAATATATCAAATGTAGAAACAATTCGTGGGTCGCATGCAATATTTTAAGACAAGATCTTCTAAATAGAGATTGTTATATAGATGAAAATGAATTTTTACAATTAGATAGAAAAGGTCTGGAATACTACATTACTTTTAAAATTTTAAATATAAATATTTTAATACTTACATAATTTTTGTAATGGAAAAATATTGTTCAAGTGAATAAAACGAAAAAATGTTCCAAAAAATTTGACAAAATGTGATAAAAATATTGTTACGACTTTAGGGGTAGGATGCCCCTGCATCCGTTTTTATTACTATTATTATGAATTATAAGAAAGCAAATGTCACATAGTTTAATGAAACCAATGTCTATTCGTTCAAAAACAATTACTCGAAAGGTACTGAAATTTTAAAGATATAAAATTAATTATGTTTTGAGTAAACAAACAAAATGTAAAACATGCGAGAGTTATGCTCACAGCGATACCAATGGAGGATTATTGATTTTTATTACTCCTCTAAAATTCAATAGATTCAATAAGAAATTGAATGCAACTGCAAACGATTCAATTATGTATGTCTTTATTTATTTGTAATAGTGAGTACGCGTGTAAAATACAAACAACAAAGTGTATCTAACTTTAAATTATGGTAATAAATATAATAATGTATCTATTATATGCTTATATGTATATTATAATGTTGCCCTCTACACGTTGAAGTGTACATAACGTCACTATTTATCATTTCTGGTTGGCAGGGAGAGGGTAGCAAGTTAGGGAAGATGGGAGGCGAATAGTCACATCCAAGACGGGATATAATTCGAATCGATATAAACAAGTAGAGCACACAAACATCCAAACTCGACGTCACAGCCAAATGTGCGTTCATTCGATCCTGTTTCTCATCAATTAATTAATCCTTCATATAAATTCATCACTGATCTCATGCCTGAAATAATGTTTCAAGGAGAGATTTCAAACAATTTTTTCTTGTTTTTTGATTTTCAATGATATGCACAGGAAATATTGATTACTGAACAATATTCAATTTTTCAAAAAGAAAATGTTATCTCTATCTATCAAATTCAAGTGAATAAAATTGCGAAGAAATTTTGGAAATTAATATGTTTTCCGTAACATGAATGACTTGATCTGCGTGCAAAATTCACTCTCACGCACTTCTATACCCGACGCACCGCATAATTATGTACACTGCTCATACTTATACAAATTCTAGAAATAACATCCTATCGCACGGCTAAAATTAATTCTGGATTTTCAGCAAAGCGTTATACTTTTATTTTAACTTACGTTTTTATTATTCATTTTTTTTCTTTTTCTTTCTGCGATGCTGTTCCTTCTTTTCGCACCCTTCATCACTTTTCTCTCATTCCTCTACTTTTATTTCGTTTGTAACTTTACGTATTAGGTATACCGTGATATTTTTAGTCATTGTTTCGCAAATTTTTTGCATCTAGTATTAAAATGCATAATTTCGATTACAAATAGCGCGAAGAATTGTTTTCATTTTTTTTTGTATCGTGCATTTTTATAAAGTATGGGTTCATAGTGATGGAATAATGTCATTAATCAAATTGAAGTCGTTTTTTGTTAGTCAAAATCAATAATATGATACAAAAGTAAAAAAATTACTTTCCACTTACCGATTAAAAAAATTATCTGCTCCAATAAAAGTCTCTATTTTTTGTTTAAAATAAAAAAAAAACTAAAATCAGGTGTAAAAGTTATTAGTATATTATGTCTATATCCCTGGTGAATAGTTTAATCAATAAATACATTTTACAACAGAACTAATGAAACGGGAATAAGAATAAAAATCAGAAAATTTCCAATCAAATGCAAATCTGTTGACTGATTTTTAAGAAATTTATATAGTTTGAATGATTTTTTAATTCTTCGAGTAACTGAACCTAGTTAAAAAACTCTGCACCATTAACATTAGACATTTTTGACCGGTGAAATTGACTATAAATATGTGGCTAAAAATCAATCCATTTCAGATATTGTTAGTCAATTTGGTAAAAAAAAATGGTCAATATTGATGGTGCAGGTCTCGTTGAAATTCATTTTTGCTTTTCAACCGAAAAATTCGTAAACATTTGATTCATTTAAAACAATTTATAATAACGTTTCAGAATCTATTCTGACAGTTGTGTACTGAAGTATTTGATTATTGATATCCTTATATCTTCTTTTGTTAGCAAATATTCGTTGGGGATGTAAGCTATAAATTAGAATATGAAGATTGAATGTTGATAACGGTAAAATAATGCAAAACATAATCAATAATAGTCCATGATATATAATATGATTATGTGTCAAATACAATAATAAAATAATAAAATAATAACTATAATTGTAATGGCTGTGTCTATAGATAATAAAACCGTAATAATAATGGCGCAAAGGTGCGGCATGGAGCGCGTTGCCTTTTTTTTTTTCTTGTATCTCTCATTGAAAGGGCTCGTAGTCTACCCGATTAACTGTAATTACACTTATACAAGGCGCTACGCTATTACATCACAATTAATATAGTTACACTGTACATTAATGATCAATCGGTCGTGCGGCATTGGCGCCGCGATTTTACAAATTTCCGGCTCTTTATATACATGAAATAAATTATTATCAACATTTAAGCTATCCCGACCCGACCCGTTTGCTTTTCTTCATAATGAGTTTAGCCCCAATAAGGTCTAAGACACTTTTAGACCCTGTTGGATCTAAATGATATCTCGGGACCTAGGATACTGGCTCTCTTTGTTAATTAAATTATATTAGGTACGCTTTGTTTTACAATTGCACTGGTGAGAAACGCTTGTCTGTTGCTTTTGTTCGGGGAGGAGGTGGAGGCCGACGTCAGCCGCGAACCATCTGAGCCAATTGACAGTTTGGAGGCTATTTGGCACATATTATATATATCACATGAAGCTCTAATTGTCGTCGTGGCGAGCACCACCTAACGGCGCATCACGCACCCCCACCGACCTACCGTCGCAACTTGCCCCATTCTTCTCGGTAAACCTAGATAAAAAAAGGAAAAAAGGTTGTGTATAAAAAACTCGACGAAAAACAATAACTGCGTCGACGCTAATCTCGATTAATAAATAATACTAATCGCTCTTTATATTATACATAATATAACAGTTTAACTCTCTTTTTCGTTAGAACGCCGCCTAAATCGACGTCACACCGATTTTACATGTACACGCATATTTACTCGCTCTCATTCTCGCACCAACAATCTTAGGATCAATAAATTAATGAATGCAAAATGCTATAAGTACTATGTGTCGTGTCTTCTAAGTCGCGGGTTCCCCAAGGCAGAGCTGAGCTCAACATCCCAAACCATCCTTCAATCTAACACTTAATCTAACTTGCATTAAATCTAACTAAAAGTTTTAACAATCGTTTAATCTTTGCTCATTACAATTAAAATCAATGGAATTGTAACTGAATTTAAAAATTATAAAAGCAAAATGTTAACCCATGAATTGAATAAATAAAAATAACAAGAATAAATAATGAAAACAATGTTGAACGCGTACCTCTGCCCAGATGTGTTTCTGTCTGTTTATCCGTTGATTATGCGGTATTATCCCAAGAAAAAATGTATGTATGGCTTTATGTGGCATACATGGGTACCATACATGAAACATGAATGAAACAAATGGAAACAAAATTTCCATTTAGGGTGAGAGTGTAAGATCAAAGAAACGCGCCACAGAAAAGTATAATTATGCGTTTGTGTTATTGTCATAGTAAACGTAATGTAATTGGTCACATTGTTTTGAACAATACTTGCTTAGCGTATGGTCGTAATTTTAAATTATAAATGGTTTAAAATTAAATAATCTAAATAATTGGATAGCTTTTGTATCACCTACAGAGACAAAGTCTCTCAATCATCCGCATACATCATTCAAATATGCAACACATGCGTTTCATATAGGTATATGCCATAAATAAATTTTGGCTTGGGATTCGAATCGAGGGCGCCCTCTTGTGGCTGCGCATTGAGGATACTTAGGAACAAGACTTCGCTTAAACGTGCTTTGTGACTCAGTGTCTGCTCGCGCCATCTGTCCTCAACTCGAAATGCGAAGAGCGTTCAAGGGGTCGACGTGATCTTAATCAGACGCCCCCGGATTATTTCCAAAGCTCGCACTCCAGGAGCAACATCTCTCATCTCGGTTTACGTATAAATACGTATTCCCGATTCGGACGCCATCTGGCTGGATTCAAGTGCTTTCCTCTAATAGTAGACTTCGTAAGTTTTTGATGCTCCGGGCTGCCAGATCGGCTGACCCGGAGCTGTGGTTCAATCCTCATCGTGACGACCAGGACTCATGTCATACCCTCCCATTGATCCTGCATTCTCAGGCGAGAAGTTAAGCATGTTCTCTGTTGGCGAAAGACTATCTTGCTGATAGTAATAGAGATTATGTTCGGATCCGCTTGGCCCGGCAGCGCCACCATTCATCATTGCAGGTGGTGATACTGAGGGTCGAACAGAGGGACCTGCTCCCACCGCATGGTGTGCCCCGGACGATCTGTAACCCATTTCCGTACTGCCTTCTTGGCACCAGATCTGTCTCATCTCGTTTCGTCGCTGTCGCATCAACGTCTTGTATTCGGAAATTCGCATCTTTTTTCCATCCAAAATACATGTCCGTTTTGGACGTGGCCGGTACCTGTAATCCGGATGCTTCTCCATATGTAGTTTAGATAAACGTGCTTGTTCCTCGTAGTACGGTTGTTTCTCTGCGTTTGTCATTGCTTTCCATCTGGCACCTGTTAAAAGTAACCATTCATCGTAGATATATAATATCTCTTTACAGTTTGTTCATTCAATCTAACACCCATAAATCAACTCACCTAGAATTTTTGATATGTTTGAGTTGTGCATATCGGGGCATGCTTTCAGAATTTTGCGACGCTCGTCCTTTGCCCAGACCATGAATGCGTTCATCGGTCGTTTGATATGTGGCTTCTTTTCGCCTTCTCTTTTCTGGTTTCTAACCATTTTAGCTAAGAAAAAAAATATATCACTATTATGAATTATCGTTCGCCATGTAATTAGATTGACATCCAACAAAAAGATCCATTACTTTTACCTTTCTCGGTGATATCTTCTGGAACTTTATAACCCGATTCTCGCCACACTGAAAGTTAATAAAAACAACTTAGTTTCAGTTTCTCAACTTTAGTAATATTTTTTTTTTAATCAAGTTGAGTTGTAACATAACAAGTGTTATTTTACGGTTACTCACAATGTTGAGAGTTGAAAAAGTCTTGTTCCTCTTGTGAGTCTTCTTTTTTCATCTGTCTTTGTTGCTGAGGAGATTGCGGGGGCATGTTCCCCGTGTTTGATGGCAACGAGTAGAAATTGCGGATGGCCATGTGCGTCTCCATAGCAGCTACTGCAGCAGCAGCTACGGAACCAGTCGTACCTCCCGGTTCATCCTTAACCATAATATTTTTGCTCACTGCAAATAAAACATTCAATAAATGCACAAACCTTGCAGTATTAATTAATCTCGCAATAATTTCAAGTTCAAGGTCGTAAATGTAATTTACATGGTGCAGGTAGATGTGGAGGAAGCCCAGCATGCGGAAGTGCATTTAAGTAGTTTCTAGGCAGCGGGAGACCTGGAGAGAAGAGTTTTGGAGCTGTAGCAGCCAGAGGTTGCTCCTGGTGGCCACTGCTTCCAGCTCCTGTAGAGTGCGAGTCACTTCCAGGTGAAGAGGAAGACGCGTTTACTCCAGATAAAAATTTAGGTTTCGTTAGATTTAGAGGGGTATCTGGATCAGGCAGAGGAGCTGGGGCAGGAATTGACGCCGGCGCTGGGGATGATTCCTTTTCCATCTTTACAGGCAATTGACCCATGTGACCTGGCCAATTTTGACCTTCCCGATTACTCATCATCTGTACAGAAAAAAACAAAAAAAAGAAATCTTATTAATATCCGGGCAGTTGGCCTTGTTAAGACGAAGGTATCGTTATTTGATATGATTGAAGGTCTTACGTTAGCAATTGAATTGATATGCTTGCTTCCAGTTGTGGATGTGGACGTCGGTGGAGGCATAGCTGGATTTGGCACAGTTAAACCCCGAATATGCTCAAGGAAAGGGAGGAACATGACGGACTGTGCTCCCTGCACGCCCATGCTCTTGGTAATCTGGGCCTGCAGCTCCTGGAAGCTGTGCTGTCTGAGAATATGCTCAGCCTGTATTCGTTGCATCTCCATCTGCTTTTGCGATTCCACAGACAAGTGTTGTGTGGGGAACGCCTGTAACAGAAAAAACAAACGAATTAGAGGCAAGGAACAAAAACGTAAAGCAGAGGATAAAAATAAGACCTTTGATTGTCTTTCACAATTTTTCTCCCTGTCTCCTGGGACGGATCTTTTTCCATCACCTTTGATCTCGGGGTATTATTTACGGGACAATTGTTTCTCAAGGATTTGCGACCCGGGCGTCTTCATAAAGGATCGTCGGAGTTGAATGCAGTGCGGCATTATTGTGAACTCCTGCGGCCTGGCTTTGGTCCAAACATACTTGAAGTTTGAAAGCTATTTTAGACGATAAGGAAGACGTT
Organism: Trissolcus japonicus; assembly: GCA_030522925.1. Classification (NCBI taxonomy): domain Eukaryota; kingdom Metazoa; phylum Arthropoda; class Insecta; order Hymenoptera; family Scelionidae; genus Trissolcus; species Trissolcus japonicus. The sequence continues at coordinate 39,110 of JAPYZS010000669.1, read as the reverse complement.
TATTCATCCGGCCAGTACGCCAGCTGAGACATCACGCACGCGAGCGATATTAAATGTAACACTGTTGCTTCATGTTTCACCTTTCTTGTAGATACGTGGGTATATCTGAGTACGCATTTAGACTCGAGGGAAAAAGAATTGCCGCTTAGGACGGACTTTCGGTTCTTTGACGATGACCTTCCTCCAATGACTGCAAAATGGTATATGGCGTTTTGAATTTGGACCACTGCCTTTTTATACATAATATATATATATATATATATATATGTATATATCAAAACATGAACAATTTTTCCGACTCACAACTGGAGTTATTCAAATTCAAAAGAATTGAAATTTATCTCAAAATTTGTCCTACACTGTCTGTTTCAAAGCTCCATTTCCATTTCATTATATATGTACTTGAAAAAGTACATTATCTTAATCAAATTTATTGTTTGGATGGTGTTTCATAAATATTTATAACATCTAATCATTGACAAATTGTTTTCCCGATAGTGAAGCGTGAAGTCATTGAGACTGAATTGGAAGCTGAGCATAATTGTGGCGAATATATCTAATACACAATCGCATATGAAATTTCATTATTCATTCGCGAAGCTCAGTCAGTTATTTCGATGATACGTATCCGTGACAGCTATACCGCCCACTGTTGCTAAATATATAAACAGGCGTGGTGCCAGCGAGTTCCATTCACATTCACGCACACCGTTGCAATCGGTAGGGAACAGTGCTACGTGCGTGAGAGCATATAAGAATATGAAGAGGCCGTCCTGAATATTCATCCGCGCATCGACGCCAACTGCACCACCTAAACTTAGCAGCGCAATTACCGAAACCTATTACCTGCTACCATAATCGTGACGGTGTTCATTGATGCTCTGCCAGTATATGGTCATTGGATGACCATACAACAGTTCCAACAGAACTCTAATCTATGTGCACTGCATGAATGAAAATGTTCGAGATGGCATTTAAAAGAAAACTCTTCAAACTTGGCCTGCTACTTTAATGGGGATTAATTTTGGAAGAGATCTTGGAACGGGTCGACCTCTGGCTCTCTAAACGGATCATCTGGCTCATCAAAGGGAATTATTAATATTGCCACTTTCTGGAAGCGCGTGGCCGTCTTTCAGCAGCGATTAATCTGCGAACTATGTTTATTTGCGCACAAAATATCAAAAAGATTGAGAGCGCTCGGCGGATAACAAACATTCGCCGATGAAATGCACACACAAACAATGCATTAATGTTTGGATAGCCAATGACAACCGTTTAAGAAGGTCCTATATTAAAAAATATCTATGAATTATTATTTTTTATTCTGCTAGTAGACTGATTATTTATTGGAATTCCAAAAGCATATCAGCGATACATAAATCATGACTGTGTGCAAAAGAAGATCTAATGAGGACACATTAGGAGCTTTAGTCCGCCGTGACTTTCGGCGGCCCTCGAGAAGAAACTGTCAGCGGGATTATTGTCTTGCACCTATCGGGATATTATCTCGATAGTATCCCGTGCGAAGATCGTTGCGGAGGGTATGACAGACCACAAATCCCATGAGACCGGGGGCTGTCGTCTCGTATCCGTGTCAACGCACCGCTCCAGGAATCGTTCGCTTTATTTTTCCTCTGCCTTCCTTTTTTGCCCGTCATCGGTTTTGTCGATAATCCGACATCGCGTGTCTCCTCGCCTAAACCTTTTTGTCTCAGCTCAAGAACTTGTACAAGAACATGTACCTATAGGTATAATGTACATTCGACAGTTTCTTACAATTCTGCAAACATTGATAAAACATCATTTTAATCGAGGAATAAATAAAACAAGAGCCGAAGCTAGTAACGATGCTTTTTTTTGTCGATTACGTGTTACCCTGTTGAGGCGCGCAGGACCATGAAAACTGCCGGCAGTGATGTTTGCGTACAATTAAAAAATAATAATTAACGCGAGTCAGAGCCGCCTCCTTCACCGAAATGCAGCAAACTATCCGTTTCACTGGCTAGAAAGTGATTAATCCTTAACAAGACGGCGCTCGCGAGTTAGTGTACGAGACGGGGGTGAGAGCGCAGACGCGACAATTACCGAGAGATACGCGCCGCTCTTTTGCCTCCTTCTTCATCATTGTGCGCAGCATGCGCAAAGATAAAACAAACAAACAGACGCCGAGAGAGGATTCTCCACTGACTTTAATTAATTTTGTATGTGCGCGCCGATGTTGCTAAGTGCGAAGAAAAATGCGCCGGGGATCCACTCGAAACAAACATCCCCCTGCGTTGACATCCTTTTTTAAGCTTTCTTTGCCTCGTCTACGAGTTTTTTTTTTTTTTTTTTTTTTTTTCCTCTTCTGCATCTCCCACAATGTGGGTATCATTACAGAAAAGACAGCAGCAACAAATCGTAACAAAGCGTTCCTTTCCGCGATAAAACGTAGGGTTACTCTCATTAAGAAATTTTGCGGTTCCTCAAGAGTTTAACCTTTTGTTGCATTTCAAGAGACACTTTTTTATGGATGATAAATTTTTTGTTAAATTATTCATGCAAAAATTTGCAAAATACATGATAGTGCGAAAAATTAAGTACGACGAATATAATAGTAATAATAATAACAATAATAATAATAACAATGCAATTGTAATTCTAATAATGATGATAATAATATGGGAACTTTTGATAATTGGAATATTTTAGCGAAAAGTTGTCAATGACTTTGCGGACAAGAAAACGAAGAACAAATAATGGCGGACGATAAAAAGACAAGAACGCTTTTGGTGACGACGCGCGCTGGAATGCAGCAGCTGCGAGGCTCATTCAGTTTTGTACAGTAGAATTCTTACTACACTCGTGGGCCCTCTTGGAAGACGCCGTCCAAGTTACAAGTTTAAACCTCTATAGCGTATTTCCATCTCATTCTCGGATGTATCTGTAATTAACGTTTATTTGCCGAGCAAAGGAAATCTCTACATACAAATGGCTTTTGTAGCCACAAGTAGCGCATAAACAGGGCAAAGGTAAAAGAGCACTATCAAAGCACGCCAAAAATGAGAATCGTTAAAGTAACAGACACGGATGAAAAAATATTGAATGTGAATTCAACGACTTTTAAATTTCTTATATAAAAAACTAAACGAAAAAAAAAAAAAAAAAAACAAAAAAAAAAAAAAAAAAAAAAAAAAAAAAAAAAAAAAAAAAAAAAAAAAAAAAAAGCTCAAAATGTCTTCACACAGAGAGTGATTGTTTTGTTTTCATTATAAACATATCAGAGAGAAATTTTTGCGATAAACGCGTACTTGAATTAATGCGCGAAAAACGTCATCATTATTAATCTGAGAAACTTGGCTTCCAATCATCGCGTTACACATGCGTCGCAATTTTAAAAGATTTTAATCCGCGTGAGGGAACTTTTACGTCTCTCGAATCAAGAATAATTTTCGTACTTCATGCGTTCGGGTTGTTAATTTTGCGCGACAGAAACAATGCAACGATATTAATATAAAAGACATAATTACCGCCGAATAGGGCCCGCTTGAGTTTGAATAGGGGAGCAATCAAGAAAGCGTTTCAGTGTTCTCGGACCTCGTAGAACTTATGAATATGACGTGTTATGCATACACGCGATGTAATTACATGAGCTGGTGGAAAACTTGGCCAAAGATATTTGTTCTTAATGGTGTAAAACTGAGAAAAGTGAATTAAAAGGAGACAAAAAAGAAAGTTTTTTTTCTCTCATTGGTGTATGCTTTGAGACGATGTAATTTTTTCGGTACAACGATGCAAGAACAGTAATGGGAAGGAAATGTCGATTGACAATAAATAATTAGTCAAATTAAATCAGAAAAATGTAAGTCATTTGGATTATTTGGGATTATATGAGAAGCTTGAGCGGTTCTGACATTTCAAGGTCTATTTCTGATTTTTGTGCAGAAGCCAGGTTGAATCTTGAAGTAGGGTATTGTTTTAGGCAGGTCTGAAATTAAATTTGACGTTATCAATTTCAAATTTAGATCACACTAATGTCTTAATTTTATCTTGATCTATTACATCACTTCAGCAGAAATTTAGCATTATATTGAGTTTATAGTAAACGAACGTTTAATTATATTTATAACGTCTCAACATCAGGGCAGACACAAAATTATGAATAATAAAATTTGATTGAACAAAAAAATGGCCACAAAATATGAGATAAATAAAGTGAAAAGATGAAACAAACAGAATAAATAGAAGCGCATAACGAAACCAAATCAGAATTGAACTTCCAGTCACTTAAACACTCAATTCAACATCACCTATCTAATCCGCCACTTGTTTCCCGAGCATCTTATGGGGGGAATACCTAACCAAATTAGCATTCTCAATTTCCCCATCTCGCCCGTTGTCGTGCGTCGGCGACAATCCTCTAAGGATAATTCTGGATCCCCATCAAAAAATCCATCCGAAATCATACCTGTATCGAAACCTAATTACTGCGCCATAACGACTTCATCAGACACGTATTATCTTTTATTCTCTTTCAAAAAGTTCTGATTATGCGATTGAAATCATCCGATCTGTCTCTGATAATTGTTGTAGATTAGTCGTTCGTCGCGGGGGAACGACAACGGAATCGGGACAGCGTGTGCATGGAAAACGAGACATGCCAGAGCCGAAGAGGGTCGCAATTTGAGCGAGTGGCATCAGTCGGCGGGTTTAATGAGGTTAGCTGCAATTACATGCATTAGTACAGCACTACGAGGGTTGGCGACCCATCCGACCTCAGCATCCAGAATCAGAAGAGATACCTAACTGGGGATACTCTGACACGGAGGAATTCAAAGAGTGTTTAAGCAGGATGCTGTTTATTAATTCGTTCCTCAAAGTGGAAGAGACCTGTTTCAATTTACAATTGATGCATGTATTTAATTGATTTTTCTTATACGCTCCGCTTCATCAATTATATTTGTTCATCATTGTTAAAATTCACGACATCACGAACCAATAACGAGTCACGCATACCTAAGGACTGTAATCGCAATCACGCACACTCCCATCGTATGACACACACTATCAGACGAGATATTTTAACCCAAAGAAACACGTCTTTCCACCTTGGAGAAGATTCAAACTCGAATTGGAAAAAAAAGAACACTAACACTTTTGTATATACCTTCTACATTCTCGCAATCGTGAAAATAAATGAACGTTTGAATAAACCGAACAAATTAAAAAACCTAGAGATTAAAAAACTAATTAATTTAAAAAAAGAACAACAACTTTTTTTTTTCATCTGATTAATTTTATCATTTTTTAATAACGATTTTAACATTAACGTAACAGCAAAGTTTTTTTAATCCCTGATTCTTAAAATGATTATGAATGTGCCGTCAACTTCATTTGGGAAACAATTTTTTTTTGTCGATCCCCATCACACAATTGTGACGCTCACGCAACCGCAAAAACTCAACGTGTCTCTTCATACGTGAAGCTAACGTTTCGCGATGATAATTCTTTGATCATTCGACAAAGATACACTCGCAATGTTTCGCTTGACAGGCCGCTGACTCCCGACGCTTATGTTACGGCTTCAATAAAAAAGACGCGAGCTTCTGTTTCCGCGAACGTACACCCTCACATGCACATTACTCTTAATACAACGTGACCTGTCGGCGTCGAAAACCATTTTTTTTAGCAAACCTTTTTTACTTGTGCCGCGACACATTCAAACGAGTGGTCTTTATGGCATTTCTGTTAAGCCGTCATTTATTTCGTAGCGTCTTTTTGTCTAATTGAAGATTTTTCGACATTTTTAGGATGTGTGTCGCGCGGTATATATTTTTACTCTTCATTAGCTTGCCGCTTTTTGGTCACTTTCTTTTAACAGATACACATGAAAAATCGTTGATTAGAAAAAGACAAAGTTTTCCTGTTGTATATATTTTGCTTCTAATAAATTCATGCCAGCTTAAATTTGATTAAAAAAATAATAAATAAACTGATCGAAAAATTGTTTGACAAAAAAATTTCTAATTTTTTTTTTTTTCAGCCAATTGGAATATTAAGAATTTTGCAATAAAAACCGCTGTTTATCCATCGGCACAAATCCAGGCAGATTTGAAGTCAGTAAAGCGTGGAGTTGTTATTTCGCGGTACACACATCCGAAACCTACATAATAATCCGTCATACAATACGGTTTTGCGCAGTGTTGTATCTCTATATGTATCGTTTCCAAATGGAAATTCGCAAAGGGATGATAGAAAGGTGAAAAGAGGGTAGGGGGGCGGGGGGGGGGGGGGGGCGATCAGTTTCGAATTAACGCGGGGGGTTTGTCCACTTACGCACCGGTCGGTGCTTTATGGGAATTAGCGAGGTATTGTGGGCAGGTTGGTAGGCGGGTTTGAAAACGCGAGGGACGGACGGGTTAAAGGCAATGGGAATAACGCGCTCAATTCCTCTGTGCCGAGTCCTTCGTTTGTCAATATGCAAACGATATGATCACAGAGTATAATCATCGGTCTGGGTATATCTGTCAATAGAGCGCCCTGTGTCGTCGCTCGTTCCGATTATACGTTTTGTACCAGTGTGTGCAAATGCGTGTATCTGTATTTATTTATACATATGTTTGTACATGTGTACACACCGTATCAAAACAGACTCAGATGACATAATGGACGAGCGTATGCGTTTTGTCTTCAGGCTGAATTGTGAGCGTTTGTCGGCCACTGCCTACTGGATGGGTCCATCAGATGTCTTGGGGGTGACTGGTTCTTTGAACAGGTTCACAAGTTTGACGTTGTTTCGTTTATTCGTTGGCTTAGTAATTTCAACCAGACGATGTTAAAGCTCTATGCTTGAAAAGTAAACAAAATGACAAAGATTTATCATCTTAAAATAACATAATCAAACAAACATTTTTTGTTTCATAGTGTCTTCTCCTTGTCAGATTTTATGATTATTGCAGTCCTTTTTTTTCTGTTTTTGTATTTTCTTACAAAGGATGAAATTGGCCGGACCCATAACATGTTTTCCAAATGTTAGTGTCTAACCGGGTCATCGCTGTCATAAAAATTTGAATCGCGCTTATGCTTTTGTCAAAAGAAAAAGAAAGTCCAAAGGTTTAAAATATTTCGCTTTGAAAATCTTTGAAAAGCGTGTTGTGCAAACATAACATTTCATGTGAAACTCTAAATCGTCGAATAAGAAATCCAGCATCGTTAATCAAATATGATATCGTGAATTGAGATGAAAAATAATTAAAAAAAAACATTTTTAATTTAAACACTTTTAGCATTAGTTTAATTGCTTCTTACATGCATCACTATATATTTACTTTGCAAAACTAGTTACCAAGTTATAATTCATTAATTTTTATTGTACTGATAAACATGTTCAGTACATGAGCACGGTTTCTTCGAAACATATTTGGTATAAGTTAATTGATTACTTTTATTTGCATTGCGCAAGTAGCGACAGAGAAATTGTTGATTTTATTTAATTTGTATCAAGTTTCGAATGAAATTAAACTATTTCTTTTTCGCCTAAAAATGTCTGTATGGAAAAATTTTACTTATACGATTTTAAAAACAACTTCTTGAATATAAGAATATAATTAATTGAATTACCAATTAGATAGCAAAAAAATTGTTTTCAAATGTCTGCCAATAACTCAGCATGTGAAACTGTCGTTTCACGTTCTGAAATAGTTTTCTCAAAGCATTTGTTAGTTTCAGATCCAATTTTATAATTTAAACATATTTCAAATCCAATAAACAAAAAGGCAGCGCAAACTTTGAAGTCACGCCCAACAACGAGCTGTATCATCGATTTCCGATAAATGTGAATAAAAAGACGTGTTCAGATGCAGCAGCAGCAGCAGCAGTAACGGTAGCAGCGGATACAATTTAAGTTGAAGTACATCAGCTCGTACGGAAGAAGAGCAAAAGTTTCAACCAGTCATCTCTTTTGTACTAAAGAGATGAAAAAAGATGGCGCACATTTATATTGAATTAGAGGTGTACTTTTGTTAATGGCAACGTTGCTCTTCATACATTTTGTTATTACATTTATTAAGTGAAGTTACTTTTTTCTACAACGAATATATTTGTTCTTTATTATGGATTATAAAAACAAAAATAATGATTTCTAAGATTGTTGTGCCCTGAGAAAAAGCTTGTGATAAAAATTTATATAACTTCTGGCAATCCAGACATATCGTGCAACATCTAAAAAATTTGACTTCAAACTCAAACACAAAATGTGTAAGATATGTCTCGATTACTATATGTTATAGTAATTTTTATTACAAGTTTTTTCTCAGTGTGATATTGTTTGTTAAGATTTCTTTTTTTTTTCAACTAAACATTCAGAGCACGTCGAGAATAAAAATGACTACAAGAAAACTATAAAATAAATGTTCATTGCAGACGACGACAAAAATTTATCAAAATAAAATAAACATTCAGAGGGATGCTCGGCTAAAAAACCGTTCTATCGATTTCCAATGAAAGGAAACTGCAGGCAAACAGAAAAGAAAAGAAATGAAACAAAACCGAAAACCACCCCTTAGAGCAGAGACGCGGTGGGGTATATGGCAGCATCTTTGGGCGTGACAATTTGGAAGACACAGGTACAGGTGGAATGGATTAGCCCTCGACGAAGGAGGTAAGCAAGAGCCGCCCACGCGCTTTCTACAGTGATAAAGACAGCTCCTCTATGGAACAAAGATAGCCATATAGACTAAGCTCTCATACAGACAAAGATAAAAAACACTCTCTTCCTCGCGTTTTCATCAGGAAATGAATGTCATTTCATTGATTGTCAGTTCAAGTTGAATTGAAATGTCAAAAATAATAATAACAAATGATTAAAAGAAGCGAAATGCGTTTTTGGAAGTTGTGAACAACTTTGAACGTCCACCCCTTGATAGTTTTGAAACATCAGACATGTCGCGAAAATGGTTGAAATTGTGAGCTAAAGAATTTTCGACGTATATTGTAGATGACAACGTTTCCAAGCACTTGTGTAATACGCTACGGTCTAGGGAATAACAGGTGGAAGGGTGTACAGTGAGAAGGGTGGCGAAGGGAAAGGGGAGGAGAGCGCGATTCGTGCGGAGGAGGGGGCGGCGACAGAGAGGGGAGCTCCCGGTAGCGGCGGCCAAGTGGAGCTCGAACATTACTATACGTCCTCCGGATGGCGAGAAGGAGGAGAAAGACGAGACCGCCTTCCTCCTACAGTCGTCGCGAGACCGTTGTTCGTTCGTTTCCCTTTTCTTGCCTTTCTTCCTCTCTTTGTCATGCTCCGCAGTTCCGGCGTCACGTTCCATCAGCTGATCCGCGACCACGGACGCGCAAGTCCGCGCGGCCTGGAGAATGCCGATAAAATGGCCGACGCGGAAATGTATGTCAGTTAGATGTGACTGCCAAGATGGCGCGGAGGCGATGGGGTGGATTTCCTGCTATTCCAGTTTTCATTCCAACTGCCTTTGTATAAACGACATTCGAAATCTCCGATATCCAAATGGATATCGCAACGTAATCAAACCGGCCAATCCCTCTTTTCCCTAATTTTACATTTTTGCCACTGTCTCTGTCTCTCTCTTTTTGTTTCGCTTCATCCAATTTTTTCTTCTTAATCGGGATCCACGTTTTCTCTAGCCCGTCGAATCAATTCTGCAAAATTCCACAGGTAAACGCGGAGCAGAATTCCATACATGCATTACACTCTTGGTGCATAAGCGAACAAGATGTTTTTTTTTTTTTTTTTTTCGTTATACAAAAGTGGTACGCGCAAGACGAGTATACTAATACATTCGGAGAATTTCGCCGCGGGAAAATTAGCGAAATATCGGGGAGCAACGGTGAATTATCTACCTCGGCACGTAAATGATCTGCGTAATAATGGTGTTACGTGTAAGATGCATTAGCTGCACGCGCTCGCATATCTCCGGATGCGGAAGGTCGAGCATTTTTATCATGTGTTTGTTTTACGGTCTTTGTTATTTATACATAATATCACTCTGTTTGATGTGAAATTATATTTTCACAAGTGCAGAAAGGTTAATTGTAGATTTTGGAAACTTTTTTTTTGCAAAATTGTTCAACATTCATTTACATCAAATTGCACCAACAACCTGTCGTATCAGCGTGCTTTGCTATGATGATTTAATTTTAATACGTTTGTTTATTAAATAAACATGTTGAATAAAATGAAGAGTAAAAATGTTTGAGAAAAAAAAAAAGTTATACAGATTCTAATTAATTTTGTAAGTTCGTAATTAATCTTTCGATTGTTTACATATCCCTGACTCGTTAAATCAAGCCTAATAACAAATTGCGTTGAATCGAACGTTCGGCATCGCATACGATTCTTCAAAGAAACGCAACGCACTATCTAGGATCTCGCAGAGATGCAGCGATGAGATAGTTACCGCATAAAGAAACCCGGTGCGCTTTTGTCGGTCATCTGTGCGATTTGCTGGACACGTCACATAGGAATGCGACATATCGGGAAGCCGGCGCTTCCGGTTTCCCCTTCTTGTGCCGTTTAATTTCTCGGCATCAGCATCGTCGTTTTTCATGTTACCCCTCTATGTTTCGCGATGGGTGAAAGTCGGCGTGGAAAATTATATAATTATATACGATGGAATCACGCTGGTGTAGAAATCCGACGACAAGAAAATAAGAAAATCATATGTTCGGAGAGACGTCATCATGAATACCTTGTCTTTATGAGTTAGCATTGCTCAAACAGACCGGAAGTTGCGAAAATGAGGCAAAAAATATTCAAAGAATTGAATCAATTAACCGATAGCTTCTACCGTATTTCAATCACTTAAATTTTTCGATCAAAAATAATTGAAATCAAAGAGTTGGAATATTTTAGTTCATTCAAAATTTATTTAATTAATTTGTGATAATTTGGTCCGAAGCAATAGTGAAATTAAAATTCCGCTAAAAAATCATTCATGCAAAGATTAATCTTCCTTCACAATGTATGAATATGATAAGTTCAATTGATTTCAAACATTGTATAATTTTTATTTCAGCTCTTCGTGATTCTATATACACTTGACATTTCACCTCGAGATACTTTGACAAATAAAAACACTGATTGTAGACTTGAGTTATCATCAACAATGATTTACATTGACAAAAGCTGTAGCATTCTGGAATCCAATTTGATTATGAAATAAAAAAAAATGTTTAGGTCTATTCATCAGATAATAAATGTCTTAAAAACACGGAAAACACTTTTTGATAGATGGCTATTAGTTTCGAAAAAAAAAATTTTCTTAAATTAAAACGAAGTTTTCTCGTCGGGGTGTGGAATTTCTCGGTCCTCCTGTCCCTCGCGGTACACAATGCTGTCTTGGCGCGTAAAAGAATGAGACTTTATTTTTGAATAGTTTGGACACGAAAATAGCCACGATGTATGTATGTATTTAGTTATGGCTTATACTCGCTTGTCGTTCTCTTGTTGTCTCACAGGCATTATACGATCAAATGCGCGATATTTCGGTCAGCGATTATGGACCACTGTTTTTCGATCGTCCCCGTCATTTGTATTAGAACTGCGGCGTTTACTGCCTGACGTTTCCTGTGACATAATATTTTTTAAGCCACGTCGCTTAGACAGCTATTTTCGTGACTTTTATTGTCTGCTTCTTTTCTCGGCCGATGCTCAATATGTTTTCAGAGCTATTTCATCGAACGAACGACACATTGATTCAACAAAAAAACTTAGACACGTGCCATCCGGTGAAATGATTTCGTTGCAATTTCAAAATACATATCAAGCTTTTTTATATTAATCGTCTTAAAATTGGATGGACAGTTTGTTTTAACTATGCAGCGTGAGAAACCAACAATTTTTTTCAACAATTTTATTTTCTAATTTATGTAACATTGTGGAAAGACAATCGTATTGTATTGTTGAATAAATGAAATAGGATAAAAAATAAAGTTTTGTTATTCATACCTTGGTTGTATCTTGCTGTTGCAATAATTTCTCTCTATACAATTGCAAGTAGAGTATTAGCTCCGATACCCTGCGTTCTTTTTCGGCAAAGCTCTCGTCGCCCCCACTTTGGTGCATGGCTGGGTTGTTGCCTTGCTGCTGACCCGTGTCCGTGTTTTGCGTTTTTCCGACACTTGTTGGAGATGGAGCTACACTATTGGCTACACTGCTGCTATTACTGAAATAATGAAAAAAAAAAAAAAAATTTCTATAAAAATGTGTTTGCGAAAATACAATTAATATGATAAGATAAAAATGATGTGAAACAGTGTGTGTAACTTGGTTTGATCGTCTGAAAGTTCACCTTGTCGAGATAAATCGGGTAATCGAAATAAAAATGACAATCTCGTTGGCACAATTCCGGATTCTTGCTATAAAGAAAGTGATTTAAAAAATGAAAGAGCTTAGAAATGTCGAGGTTGAATCAGGTGCAACTTAGTTGGAAAGATTTTTGAATCTCTTTTGTTGGCTCGTTTAGAAAACGACATCGCGCGGGATGACCGGGGGCTGCGCGAGGCCTGTGAATAATAGATGGGGTGGAGGCACTCAATCTCGGCGCAACGAGAATGTTTGCAGCGGTGATGGGCCCCCGGACACACACCGCCCCTGAGCATTTTCTTTCGTGACCTTCTCCGTCCACATCTCTTTCATCTCGGTTAAAACGGACCACGAATAAGTGATATAGGTCCATTGTGTCGGCTAAAAATGCACGATATCGGCAGCCTCGAGGTGCTTCAGCCCCCGACCCCTTGTATAGTATCTAGGCCACGGAGGCCACTCTTTTCTCAGATTAATTTCCATCCTTTGCATTTTTCATTATTGACAGAAGCCCACAAGATACGCCGCGACTTGCGAGCACAAAACAGTCGATTTAATCTTTCACGTGATCGCAGTTTTATTGGGAGAAGAAGGGCCAGCTTCTATTGTCAAACGAAATGAGACTTTTTAAGGGTTCGTTGGTCTTGCAGAGAATTTGAATCATTTTTCATTGTAACGCGCACATCCTTTTATAACGACCGCATGTGACAAATATTTAAATTTCAAACGTGAAACTTTGTAACATTTTTTGTTTTCAATTTTTACCAATGTGTCTTTAATTACTATTATATATCACTATTATTATTAATTATTATTCTATTATTATCATTATTATTATTATTACTATGCTATTTATTTTATTTTCAAAAGGTTGAATAAACAAACTGTCATATTGATTTCAAAATTTTCAGATTCTACCCGTTAACCAATCAGAAAATGAATAAACCGGGGACAAACTACTAACGTCAGGCGACCACGACTTTTTTTTGGTGGATGGATTATTATTATTATTATTAAATTGGGATATGCAACATAAACAAATAGTCATAAATAAATTTCATTCTGGTTAACATTTGTCAGATATACCAATAATCTACCCTTTTATATTCCACTACTTTCTTTTCTTTTTTTTCTTTCAAAATCCTTTAATCCTTTAATGAAATATAATATAAAATAAACATTTTGTTTACTCAGTCACACAATAATTATATTTTTGTAGACATCTTTTTAGCTAACACTCAGATAAATAAAAAAAAATGTTGTAAAAAAATTAAAACATTTTGTCGAAAATGTTTATATTTTTGTTGAGAATAACTTTGACGCAAAAAATTAATAATCGATTTTCATTGTACTCCAGAAACTATTGGTTTAATTATTTAATTTTTATGTTCATTTTTATATCGATGCTCTTACGTAGTGTTTTGTTTTTAATTTTATTGTTGGAAACTGTCTAGTTTGAAATTATCGTTATATGATGAAACAAGACATATCGTTTTGAACGATACTCTGAATGAAACAAAAGACTTTAAGTGAGAGCCCCACCGATATATTGTAATTTGACCTTGTTAAAGATTTCAAGGTTTGAGGGATATTGAGGGATACACTATTGACCAGTGAACAACATTTAGTTTTGAATACAGCAATTTTATATTAAAATGATGTTGGTTATTATCATAATGAAATTATTGGATGAAAAATAAAAAAATAAAAAAATGAAAGATGTAAAAAATAGGAAAAATGGTCGAAGCGCCTTCAAAGCAAGGTGTTTTTATAGTACCTGATGACCAATCCTACTTACAGCATTTAATACAAACTGCACCCACCGATATAATATTTTTAGCCCGGCCTGATTTTGATAAACATTCCTATTTCAACAGCCGACCCAGTTGTTTATTTCTTCATCCATACTTTATCTATCTGATGTACAAAACTCGTGTTGTTTCTTTTTATTATTATTTATCACGCTTATTCAAACGAGCGCAAACAGATGAGCCCTCGTACTAATCTTGTCCTTTGACCCCGTCAAATTTGACTAACAAAGAGCTTCATTTTGTTATTGTATATCGTTGCGTTCAGAAAACTTGAGCATCGACATCAAATAAAATGGTTTATTTAATTAGCTTTTCTGTAGGCTGCGCCGATTAGAACGCAAAGCGTGATAAATGGAAGACACATGTGCGATTCTAACGAGATATCGGAAGACAATCTCATTCGAACTTCCGGCCGGGTATTTCTGTGCCTCTGACGAAATCATTTTCTGTAACAAAGATGCTTTGAATGAGTTTGTTTGTAGAGCGCGATTATCGCACTGGAAAAAGGGTGACCTAATACAGATGTCTGATTCGTTTTTTATCTATTATATGCCGAAAAGTGTTTTAAGTATTAGTTCGCCTGATGGAATTAATTTTAAAGCGAAAATTTACTTACAATTCTTTTCAAATCATTTTTAGTAACAATGTTTTATTTTTATTTTTAAATAAAAACAAATTGATTGAAATATAAATTTACGGTGTACGTCCGGTTCAAGTCGTCATTACTAGAAATTCGTAAGATTCGAAGAATACATTTCAATCAAATGAAAAAGAAAAAATTCGACTTGTTTCATTAATGGTTCTATTCATTGAACAAATCCCAATGAAAAAGCCTAATTGTACTGACGAGATGTAAAAAGTTGCGCTAGTCGGGATGATGATCACAATGCTCTTAATATGCAAACAATGTTGATGTCATTTGACATTTCGAAGGCACGTTTTTCGAATGAACGTGGGATGAGAATCGGGATCACTGATTTCTTTATCGCGCGAGCAGCAGCAAGATACAAAGACCCGTTTCATTAGTAAGCTAGATTGCATTTTATTATATGAGAAGTGCGTGTCTGCCAACTATACATTGTATCCCTCCTTTCATTTGTGCGGAGCAAATGGGGCCTTCAGCTTCCAATATATTCCATTACGATTAGCAACAGGCTCTATTCATCTGATTTTATAAGCCATTCTTTATTCCAGGGCTCATCTAAAGAGAACAATTTTTCGAGCACGGATGACTAATTAACAATCGTTCAATTGTGCAAAAGCATTTGTGTTGATCCAGATTGCATTTGCTTTAGCTGAACCAAGTTGCAACATTTTATAACAACATCGAATGATCAACAGTCCCGTTAGATTTTAGTGCAGCAAAATTTTTGTTTCAAAACTGGTATATTCATCTCGGCCGTATACGAGTCTTAATAGAGCAACATTCTTCAATGAAAATAATTAACATTCTTGCCATGTTTCCAGAATCAGAGTTGATATGTCATGAAACATAGTATCCTGCCGTTCGTTTCGATTTATAATGGAAGATATTTTTCAATTAATTCATAAGTATTATTATTCATTTATTTATCTTGCAACAGAAGGTGACATTATACGCCAAACTACGATATCATTTTTTAGGTCATTCAGTTGCGTCAGGTCAAACGACAAATTTCAATAGTAATAATATTAATAATAATGATGATAATGATAACAACAACAAAAATGCAATGAGAAATGCAGTAGTGTGATCTTACCTATACGTGTTATGACTGGTAGGTGTAGAGGAAGGTGGCGGTGTGCGTTGGTTGGTGGGGTCGTCGTGAATAGACATGGACTTGCAGGTGAGCCTCTTGAGCACGTCGTCCATTGACCTTTTACTCGCTGGATTTGACAGGCCTGTGCCGTTGTTGTTGTTAGCGGTTGTGCTGTTGTTGTTGTTGTTGTTGTTGTTATTGTTAGGTGTAACTGCGTTGTTATTGTTGTTGTGGTGGTGGGGGTAGTAAGAGATGTCGGGAGTGGGGGGCGATCCGCACTCGGAAGAGCTGGCACGTTCAAGAGTGGCGCTCAACGTGGGGCCCACGGTGTTGTCGCGCCGCGAGCGGTGATTGTGATTGTGGTGGTACTGGTTTCGGGCGTCCTGGCTCGCGAGGAACAGCAGCTTGCGGCGCTTGGCGGATGTCGGCGAAAGCGAGGGCGAGGGCGAGGGCGAGCCTCGCGACTCGGGCTCGCTCGGGGTCCCCGGCGACGAGCACCCAGACGAGTGGTAGTAGTCTTCGTGACTGTCGGCTACCTCCTCCGGCGCGATCTCCGCTACTGGCGAAACAAATGACGATGCTGATGATGACGACGCGGTTGTTGTCGACGCGGTCGTCACGCAAATCGTCGGATTTAGGCTGTCCTCTTCCTCCTCCGTATTATTTGTGACGCCACCTCCACCCTCCGATAGTTTAGTCGGCGGGGACTTTCTTTTAGAGGACATCCTTAGCCTGCAAACATACAAAATCACATCATTTTAATCTTATCTTGATGACACTTTGTTTCTATTAAATTCTTCTACATATATTATATTATATTTCAAAAATCTAACTTTCACTTGGTAGTGAAAATTTAGACCAACATAATAATACATCCACTTTGTCTTAATTTGATTTCGTTTCAAACTTCAAACAAAACTGCACCCAAACGCCTCTCAAAGTCTAAAATTAGAACAATTCAGATCCAGTGGGGAAAAAAAAAAAAAAAAAAGTTTCCATTAACCATTCCTACGTGGTATTTATTTTCGTCCGTAACAAAACATCGCGTCTACCCGCAATTTCGTAACTCACTCTAGATGCCCCGAGTTATCGGGCGCTTTCTGTTAACCCACATTTTTCGTCAGCAAAACGATAAACTCTTGATTATTGTTTTTTGCATCTAAGAGAGGATGGTCGTCGGCTGATGAGATAAATCATTTGGCTTTTACAAAAGGGGTCCATTGTCTGGGCGCAACCTAATGAATGAAACCGACCGGGTCGTCATTGTGGACCGAACCAATTAAGCCGAAATAGAGACTCTTGCTTCCATTAAGTCCAAAATCCGAAATGCATCGGAAATGAACGTTAATTAAAACCGGCGAAGACATCGTCACCCGACGAGTAATAAGGAACTTGCCCGTTTCTTAGCAGCGCATCTTTGCTACCTGTGTTAATTTCATTCCGGACCGTCCGAGTCATTTCCGTAGCCTAGATTGAATCTACGTGAGGAATCACGTTTGCCATTGTGACACATGTTATTCCCGTTACATAAGCCTCCGCTTATCACGTTGCAAATTGTCGTAGGTTTTTCATTTCACGAGATAATATGGCTTGGAAATTGTTATGAAAGCAATTGTTGTTTTTATCCTGCCGATATATTTTCCTCGCTTGATTATCGCGCCACAATGTGCCGAAGCAGCTGATAACGTGGCCGTATACAACATTGCCGGGCGTTGCTGATTTTATTCGCAACCACCAGGTGGCCCGCGAAACCGATGGACATCCAAAGATCAAGTTCCGTCGCGCGCTCCCCGCAAGATAAGCCGTCGCGCGCTTGTTCTACACACCGATAACTTGGATCTCACTGATCTTATTAGGACGCGATTCTCATTCATTCAGACGCTCGTAGTCTCACACTTAACAACCAGACTCGAGATAAATACACGTTCACGCAAATTTACGATTATTCCAAAGAAGAATAGATTAGGACGTTTCGTTCAATCTGTATAACGCCAAGCTTAAAAACAAGCGCAATCAATTTTCATACTTTGCAAAGTATGTCTTACGACAAGTTATAATTACCTTCTACATTATTTGTTTCACATTTTTTTGAATTATACTGCTTCACAAACCTATATTTTTTGTCTCTTTGATTTTTTTTTCTACTTAAAAAACGTCGCTAATAAACCATCAAAAATGACGAGTGTTATTTTCGAGATTTGGCTACAATCATTCTCTAACGAGAAATACATTCATGACTTGAATTTTACAGACTTGAAATAGACGTAATAGCGTGTAGTATATAACGATTTTGATACAATTTCTTAGGCTTGAGTTTGTGTTGAATTCGTAACGTCTAAGCTTATCAGGGAAAGGTCGAACATCCCAGTTACACTTACTCCAAAGATAAAGTATCATTGAAACTAACGCTATATTTAAAATTGTGCTTGCGTCTTATCGCAAGACGGTCTTTCGGATTACATAGTCAATATCGTCTTGCTTGTATGGAGCACAAAAATTACGTCGTGAATGCATTTTCATTTTTCAACACAAACTTCTCGATTGTGGAATAATCTTCCTTATTTTGGATCTGGCTAAATATTTGTGCTTTTGAACGATCTGTTGAATTAATGGTGTTTAGATAAAACTGTTCGCCATGTAGCTCCGAGTCCGGCGACAGATATCGGGTACACGTCTTGTGAGAGGAACCTTGACTTGTTGTATATTAAGGTTACAATAGTGTGGTTTTTCGGACACGTAGCATCTGCTTGGGATCAAGTAGCAGGGATTGAATGGTGGCGGCATTAGCTGTTGAGAGAGGCCAGAAGAAGAGTGAGAGATGGCTGAGATAATGCGAATGCGCCTGATGGAGGATATCTTTCTGCAGTCGAGTCGACTTCCGTTGGAACGCAATCGGGGCAGGACCTCATTCATTATGAAAAGAAATGAAAAAAAAAAAAAAAAACAAACAAACAAACAAAAACAAACTTCGGGGGTGTCAGGGGAAGCGATATGGGAGTGCTCGGTAGTGCAATCAGATGTCGAGACAGAAAGTCAAGGTAATTAGGGAGTAACGATTTTTCAAATTCTCTAAAGATTTACTCTTCCTCGAATTTCTCAACCATTCTGGGTCCTCGGAATTCAGCGTAATTAATTTTGTGATTTAAACACCAGACCTCTTAGCCATATCCTTATCAACTTTAAACGATGTCATTTATTTATCAGTAAAGAAAGAGAGCCGCTGAGATATGTTTGATTTAATGTGGAATTGACGTGCTCCCTTAGAAATAAGAGCAACGGGCCTTGAAAAGGTGTTTAATTTAAGAGATCAGACATGCTGAAGGTTGAAACTGTTCTCACCAAAATGCCCAATTTCTTGGCCTCGATGCATAAATTGTGTATCCTTTGGAACCCTCAGCGAACCCTTCAATTATTCGACTAACCATAACTCATACACCTTGATAACCCGATCAAGTCGGACGTACCCCAACAAAAATCTGGTCCTACCTGACCTGCAGACACGGAAGAGTCTGAGGCCAAAGAGAGGAAAAGAAAAGGGGGATAAAAACAGAGGAGGAAACTGCTAAAACACGTAGCGGGAAGAAAGAGCCATATCGTTAGTATTCTTTATAGAAGTGTCGTGGGATACACTCTACATAATGGAGTCCCAGCTAGCGTCTCTTCTTTTGAAGATCGTCGGCCGATCTCTTGTTTATGTATGAGCGGTAGCGGACCACACCCACACCGCGCTAGCTACACGCCGCGTTTTCGACGTGTGTCAATGCTCGCCGCGTACGTGTGCCCAGACTCTGAGCTTTTCCGCTAGAAGATGCGAGAGAGCAAGACGCAGATAGAAAATAAACTCGCAACTGGCCGAATGTAAAAGCAATCTTCCGTCAGTCTTGCCTCTACTGAGAATACGTTATCAACGGACTGCATAGTGCCCGGCTTTCCACCTCATCTCTCGTCTTTCTTCCTCTTCTTTTATTTCGCTCTTTTTTCTTTCCAGTTGCTTCTTTTTTTTTCATTCCATTCGTACGCGAGTCCAAACTGCTCGCAGCTTGTAATCCCGAGTCAGACTATTATTCCGCTAATCAAGCCCAGACCTTGATTCTCAGGTCTACTTGTTTTTTCTTTTTTTTTGTTACTTCTTGTTGAATGCAAAGAAAAGCATGAAGACTGTGATGGAAACCGGTGATAAGCTCAGAAATGTCCTTCTTCACATGACCGATTAAGACACTTGATAGGCTGTTCAATTTTATCTACGTTTAATATTTTTTTTTTTAATAAAACGATATTTCTTGATAAAAGGAATTTGAAATGTTGCAAGTTTAAACAAAAAAAAATTAGAGGTATTTTTTTCTTTCGAGAAGAATGAACTGACCTCTATGAACACGGTTACGAGTGAATGCTTTGATTCTGACCTTTTAATTGAACCGATTATAATTGGCCGCGTTTTTATTTCTGCCGGAAGATGGATGCGTTCGCGGCCAAGTGTGGGTTTTAAGGAGAAGTGGGGCCATGTGTTTAGTGTCAAGTTGCTTTGAATCTTCGCATTATGGTGTGCCTGTTCTTACAAACGATTCAGGTCTCGGTTTCAAATATATATATATATATATTATACATAATCACTTTTTCACGTGAAATTAACATTTTAGTTGTTTTTTTGGATGGCGCCAAAAATGACCGTCCATCAAAACAAGCTGGCATTGACGTACAAACTGCCACTTCTGCACTGAACATAAATTTTTTATCACATTGTACTTTGCGCAGGATTTATGGTGAGAAAACTGACATGGCAAAATTTTCGTCTGTAAAACACAAAAATTGTTTTGTCTGCCACACTTTCGTTATTTGACTGGCATTTTGCTCCCGCTGACAGAACAATGACGTCAGTCTCTTCATTTCTTTGTTAATCAAGTGATCAGTTTTCAGAGAGAAAGTTGAGTCTTTTTTGTCTATTTGTTTGTATATATATATATATATATATTATTTTATATACATTAAAACCTAAGGTCACCGGATTCTGAATGGAAATTTCAGAATGTCATAGAACAATCGTATGAAATGTGTTGCGCAGATGATGATCGAAGAATAGAAATAGTTTCTCGTTCTTCGAACCATTTTTTTTTCTCGTTTAAATTACTTTTTGTCTTGTTTCGAAAATTTCATTTTCTCGTTTATGCATGGAAATGAAATAAAATGACTTCGTTTTAGAACAAAAACTTCTACACTTGGTCTTCTGTGAAAAATAAAATAAATTTAATGTCGGTAAAGAGTAGGCACTTTGAAGAGGGCGAAACAATTGGTACCAAAATAATATATCCTCCAAGAAGTGAACAGAAAAGTTGAAACAAGAGCACGAGTTACTGATTGGTAAAAAAAAAAAAAGGTGAGCGAGAGAGAAAGAGAGAGAGAGAGAGAGAGATTGGTTAAAAAAAGGAGAGGAAGAGAGAATAGGGGGAAAAAAAAGTTGAGGCATGACGAAGAGAGCGCGTATAACGATGGGAACAAAGCAGGCAGCATCTGGAACGCGTTAGAATAGTGTGCAGTTGTGGTGCCAGTGGCCCCTCCGAGTCTTTGCTTTCACACCCCCGTCCCGTACGCGAGGCGTGCACGCATACGCACTCACACAGGCACACTTTCAAAAACTTCTTGCTCGGACGAAACACCCACGTATGCACTACATACGGGAGCTTGTATCCCAACTAGCACAAAACTAAATGCGTAACTGTTCTATACATCAAGAACAAAGCATCAAACGCTAATGCACGCGGGCATAATTATCTAATGCTCTTCGGGGTGGAATAAAACAGAATACACGTTTCCGCTTTTTGTCTCACTTTTTGGCAATTCAAATGAAGGCACCTTGTTTGCCAACAAAAAACATTTCGAATTCCTTTTGTTTGCATGATTAAGTAAATCATTTTAGTGGGACTATACGATTTTTAGTTTTTATCATTGATCATTATTCATTGAAAATATATCATTATTAATCATCATATATTTTCTGAAATTTACGAAATTTGAACAAATGTATTTTTTTTATCGTGGAATATTTTTTTTGTTTTTCATTTTTCAAAGTTATTTATTAGATCAAAACAAACAATTTTGCCACTTAAAGTATATCAAAATCCAAAATTTTCTCGATACATTTTTGTATCGAAAATTCAACCTCTCGAGCGCTTGATCGGTTATTCAATCCGGCCCTTCAATTTTGCACCTTTTTAAAATCGCTGATCAACACTTTCGTGCTGCACGGTATCCCTCTCCCTTTCAATATAGCGGCCGTCTGAGATAAAGAGACAGATAGAGCAGAGAAGAAAGACGCGACGAGATAACAATGTATTAGGTCCCTTGATATAGACCACGTGACCTCGCACACAAAGACATTTCGTATTTCGTGCGTTCTGATTGGTGCGTCTCACACACATGATGATCTGATCAGTACTATGGTGAGCATAGTGGAATATTTTTGTTATTAATTAATCAAATTATAATGTTACAAACACAGTTGATTTATCGTGAAACGAGAAAATTTTACATGTAATTTCAAATATGTGTATAAATATAAGATTTTGATGAGGATGTAAGTTGAAACAAATATATGATGATTAGAACGAGTGATGGTTAGAACTTTGATGATTTGAACGCGGTCAATAGTCAGAATATCAAAAATTTAAATTACAGTCATATTTTGAATTTCGACTACATTCAGGTCCCCATTTTTGTATAGATATAATAAGACTTTCATTCGAATGGCATCATTCAAATACATCCAATCCAACACCTAATCGAATTGGGAATGATTTTTTTATTTTTTTTATTTTGCATTTTTATTTCAGAATTGCAAACATTTTTCATTTATTTATTTATTTTTTTTTTTTTTTTTGAAAAAAGCATTTCGCAATAACTTTCAAACATTTTGAAATTTTCTTCCATCTCTCTATATATTGGTAAGAAGAAAAGTTCCAAAATGACCAGAAAAATATTTCTTCTAAAAAGTGAGTGCGTTAGTCTGAGTCATGTCATTTCATTTGATTTTTTGTTTCATCATACTCACTTTACACTTTGTGAACGCAAAATTTATATTTCTTTTGAGAGATTTATAAAGAAAGTAAATTTTTTTTCTTATTTATAATGAAAGTAATTTTTTTTATATATTAGTCCAAACTACATTTGCCTTGATGAAAAACGTGCCACATTGGTTGCAAAAATGTCAATATTCCGCTTTTCCAAAAAAAAGTAAACAATTGCGAAAAAATGCTCACTATCAGGAAAAATAGAGAAAAGTTTATCATCTTTCTAACATTCCATCATGAAACATGAGCGTGAGGTGCATTGTAAAAAATTGCATTTGTTGATCGTTTTTCATTTTATAATAAATTGATAGTTTATTAAAAAAGGCAAATATTGTAGATACATTTTTCAAAATGCTGTTCAATCATCAAATATATTTTTTAACCCAAATATACTAATTCCATAAATAATAAAGTTGATATAAAATAAAAAAGCTATGAAATTTCTCGATTGAAATGAACAATTTGCAGAAACGACAATACATTACACAATTATAATCAAAGATTTGAGTGGTAAATGTTTCACGATTTATTGCTCAATGATATTTTTATTAAAAAAAGTAAAGAATAAGATTAGTTAGACTTCTATTATATTATAATCACATTTTTGTTTTGTTTTTGTTCTTGAAGAATCACAATACTGACCCTGACCTTAGGATTATGAAAAAGCGATAACATGTAACACGTGGTTTCTATTCATCGGTTTTTCTTGAAAAAGTTGTCAATCATTTTATCGATGAAATAAATTTCATTATTGCGACTGCACGACCGGAATTTTCTTTTTCTTTTGTTGTCCGTTATAATTTTTGGAATAAAAACATTTTTATTATTTCTTATTGGATAGTTTAAAATTTTTTTCAATTGATATAAGTAAATCATATTAAACAAGTGTCCAAATACATGTTGAAATAGATTAAAAATGTTCAAAAAGCAAAAGGCTAATCAGAAAACTGATCGACTAATTTTGTCATCGATGAGATTGCAATTAAATTTATGCTCGCAGTGTTATCATGTGCTGTCACTTTTTTTTCGTTCTCATTCAACTTCTATCGTCGGCAATGTTTAGACATTTTCATTCTATATAACTCTTTGTCCTGCGCACTTATAATGACGTAAGAAAAAGCACGTCGTTTTTCTTGATCTTGTTAATTTTTAATAAAGGATTGGCTCTGTTTTGTTATTATAAAGTCAACATAATGTTGAAAATTTTACAAACAATTCGATGTAACGATATGTACTAGAAACCGCATAAGTACGACATTAAAAATGTTTGAATCGAAGATTTATTTGAGTTTTATAAAAAAAAGTATGTCGAACGGTACACTAGAAAATATAAGATGGTATAATTTAAAAATAAAACTCGTATCGACAATGGTTTCTTTCCCCTGAGTTTGGACGTATAAGAAGAATAGACTTGGGTCATTATTCTTTTTTTACGGTCGCGAGTGTACTATTTTAAAACAACAGCACTGCCCTCTTTTTGATTTCCGTTGCTCAGAAGATAGAATACAAGGGGTTTTTAACTTGCGACATTCACTGAGCGTGCGAAAGAATATACCGAAAGAAATGATCAGTTCTTAACGGTTTCGTTCATATAAAAAAACAAAGATGTAATAATTTTAAATTACACATCAAAATTTTATTACTCCATCATTTTCACTCTTTGATTGTTTGCAATTGAAGTGAAAATATTTTTGATATAATCATTGTTTGTTTTAAAATCATGCGACATGATCATTTCAATAGTGGATAAATTAATTTGCATAACATAATGAATTCATTCAACTTTGTTATGTAAAGTATTATCTAATTTGTAATTTGAACATTTCATACTTTTAACAAATTTCGAAAACTAAATTTCAATTTTAATGCAATTTTTATTTATTTAGAAATAAAATAATATTTAAATCAGAGAACATGAAAATTATTTTTAAAAATAATAATGATCTATTCAGATCAAACGAATAAAATTAATTTAATTTTTTTTACAAGTTATGTTTATGCATAAGAAACACCTTTGTATGCTGGATTATTTAATGTATTATTATTTTCAAGCAATGAATAATTTAATTAATCCTTATTCGGGGATCAAATAAGATAATTCACACAATGTTTTCAGCTAATCTATGAGATTTTTTTACGACCATACTTGAGATCTTTGGTGCCCAAAATGGTCCATTTCAGTCGCCGAAAAAAAAAAAAAAATAAATAAATAAATAGTTTCACATTGTACTTAAAAATCACAGCTGTCTTATTCGTGGAACTTTTTCCTCATATTTCAGACAGGAAATTTAAGAAAACAAAAAAAGTCATATAAATCCAGATGTCTGTCATTAAGGCAGATCACATGTTTATAGACGCGTATATTGTTACTGTACAGCTTCTTTCAGAGCGGGAATGGACAATGTTCGGATTGTAATTCGATTCCAAGACATGCCGAAATTTTGTCATGGGAACCAACGATGACGTATTAAGACAGTGGTTGATTTATTTAGAGCGTCGTTTATTTGAACCATTTCGAGCTGCAACTCGATCAGGAAATGTTTTTGTTTTAACTAATAAGTCTGGCAAACATAACTAGTTTCAGAATTTTTCTCCACCTGAAACACGTTGTCTGTTTTCTTTATTTATTTTTATTAATTTCTTCAGTTTATGAAAATGCACAAAATTGAATTTGAAAAACATTAAACCTAAACTTTGCAATTCAAATTAAATTATGATTTTTTGTATTAAAAAAAATCACAGAAACCGAGGAATTGAATTTAATAATAAAAAAAATCATGATAAACGAATAAGAAAGCGTTTTTTTTTTCTCCGAACCCTCATATACAGGATGAAAATCGCATCAACCCCTGGATGCTCAACTCCATTTGCTTCCCCCGCAAAACAAGGCTTAATTCGTAACAATAAGATTTCCCTTCAATCGAAATACAATTTTGAAAGTCTAAACACCTTTCTCCACGTGTTCATTCATCGCTCCTCGTTCCACCGGATTCCGTTCCATTGGATAAGAGCAATCCCGGTCGTAATGACACAAAGGGTCGGCGTTCGACAAAACGCGTCATTCGATCGGTTGCGAGGTCGTCAAGTGGTTGTTACAGGCGGAATAAGAAACGATCGAGGAATTTGTTCGGCGTTCAAGAGGGTCGTAAGATCGACAGAAAAAGGACCGCGAATGCGTGCGGACCTGAACAAGGACGGAGGCAGCCGATCAAGGGGCGCCGCATGTGATGCCATCGAGCGAGAAAGAGCATGCCAGACAGAGAGGACCAGCGAAAAAACAAGCGAGAGGGTCACTGGGTCAGATGCGTTGTATGCTCCCTTTCGTGTCTTCGTTCTTTTTTCGCTCTTTGACTCGCACTTTTAACTCACGCGTGATTCTTTCAAAAGATATTTACTCCCTCAATTAACAAGCCAAGTCAGCCAAAAAAAAATCACATTTTCTAATTCAAGCTCTCATTCATCAATTATTTGTATTATAGTATTCAATTTTTGTATAGATCAATTAAATTTTAAAAATGTTTATTTTTCAAAATAAAAGTCATATTCAATCAGTTTTGTTATAAGTTAAATGATGAGATCGCGTTTCCAAAGTGTAAAATAAATCTCATCCATTTGGATTAAAATTACGATCGTCTACATTTCACACACGTCACACAATGCA
This sequence comes from Trissolcus japonicus, assembly GCA_030522925.1. Taxonomy (NCBI): domain Eukaryota; kingdom Metazoa; phylum Arthropoda; class Insecta; order Hymenoptera; family Scelionidae; genus Trissolcus; species Trissolcus japonicus. The sequence goes on along the minus strand of JAPYZS010000669.1, from coordinate 12,525 downwards.
AGTCGTAGCGTCAGAAAAGACACGTCCGTCAAGAAGATTCAGATGCTCAACACTTAAAAATAACGGAAGTCACAGTAACGCCAAATTCGAATGATTTAAACAAATTGTTCTGATGCCTTCTACAAATTTCGAAATATATAACGTGTATAGGTTTAAAATAGTATATTGATGAACTTTTTAATGATGAAAACGTTGCACTTTATATATTGTAAAACTATATTATCTTTTAGCACATTATTGGCTCATATGTGAAATTCGAAACAATCAAATTTATCTGAAATGATAAATTGCACAAATGACAATACCAACATATATATTTGCAGAAAGCACACAGAAACGAAACAAAAACAGAGTTACGTTGATTTTATTTTATCTGTGATTTTGATGTTTCTCATCGCGTTGTCCCGTCACATTGTGCAATCATAATTATAACATTCATTTACACCACAATGAACGAAAAAAGCCGGAGAATGTTTTTCGTGAATAAATTCATTGTTCTGTTGGCAGATGATCAATTGACGTTTTTATTCGCGATAAATATATAAACATAATTTCTTCATTATCATATTTGATGATATATTATTATCATCAATAAATTAACTATCCTAAATGTATTGATTTAATGAAAAAAAACATGGTTTGTTCTTACATAATTTACATTTTAGAGTTTCACGAATTTTTCTTATCCGTCAGTTACAAATTGATTGATAACGACATTTTACATCAATCTTGAGAATCAGAACTTGAAATAAATCGAAGTAATTTTGATGACAAATTGTTCAATTTGGGACGCGTCATATTGTGATTGGAGTTATTAAATTCTCGCCATAATGTCTTTGTTTTGGGTGTTTGTCGGAATCCGTTATGCGTGTTGAGGGTTTAACTCTTGGGGGCTCGTTAGGATATTTGCCACGCAAATTGAGTCAGAACTTTGATTTAACTGTAGGGTTGCCATGTGTCCAAATTTCCTCCAGGCATTTCCGGCTTTTGTCTCTTCGAATATTTTTGATTTACAAATTAAAATGTTTATAATTTCTTTTTTTTTTACAACTTTTCGAAAAGTTCGAAATTTCTGAAGCTTCTATTTTTTGTATCATTCACACTTACGTGATTATTAAAATAATAGTATTTTGTTTGTGATAAATTAACGAACATTTTGTATTGCTTTTGAATAGTAAATATTGCACAATGTGTATGATTTATTGTCACTTTTAATAGTAAATCACTGAGGTTGATGCCAAGTAGTTAATCATTTTTCTTTTTCTGAAGTGCTCATATATATTCTTAAAAGGTAGAAGGGGTGCGCGTGGTGTAAAGTGTGCCGTTTCAGTGTTATTTATGACTTTTCGATTGAGGATTAATTGTTCTGATTGTTCGATTCACGTCGCGCACCGATTATTACGAGTGATGATGGTTTCATGACGATTTCAAGTTTTGATCGTGGTTCATTGACATTATTTTATCATTCAAGATTTTTCATATATTCTTCATTATAATTTTTCTTATATTTCATACATTTATAAAATACGGCCTCAGTAGGCAATATTATCATGTCGCATTATTCTTCATGTCGAAATTAATTAGGATTATAAATTTATTATCGAACAATTTTTGAAATTTAAGAAAAATTTTTTTTGCATTATTAAGTTTTACTTTATATTTGATAAATAAATAAATCGTTTTTTTTTAATTCCAACGGAAATAATGAAACTATTTTTTGCATCACTTTCATAAGAATGATTAAAATATCGTGTTGTCATTTTTACAATGGTATAAATATTCTCAACAATCCAAGGAAACGAATGTAGTTTACATTTCAGAAATAATGAGATTGATCATTGTATTTTAATTTTTATTTTTTATTATAGTTTTAATAAAATAGACAGAACTTGAAACGAAAGTATTTTCTTACTTTCCTTATTTTTGATTGCTGTACTTTTCTCTAGAATCAAGGAGCTTGAATTAAAATTTAAACAATATTCAGAATTTGACCGTGTGATTAAATTGGAAAATTAAGACAATTGGTGAGATATGCGAAATGAATAAAAATGATCTCTTGTTGTATATGTATTTAGCAAAACGTTAATTCTATATATGTATATTGTCAGCCAACCAAAGGCAATAGAAATTGAGATAATAATGACGATGACATCAAAACATTGTATTTTTTTCTGAATTGTCACTGATACTCGAATAAGTGACAAGAGTGTGTAAAAGTGTAATGTAAATGGACGCGAAAAAAATTAGATCGTATGTTTTTGTTTTCTTTTTTTTTTTTTTTTTTTTTTTCAGAAACGGAATTTTGAGCGGGTTCCAACGAAGATGTATAAAAAGCCGAGCCTCTTCCATGGTATTGCAACTCACCTTCCAATTGCATTCATTTCATCGCGCGGGCGGACGTCGCGGCTGGCCCCCGATATGAGTCACACGCGAACCAATCACCAGTTACACCTGTTAAGAAAGCCGGAATTTGATGTCGACTTGTCACTGCTCACTCTGTTCTAGTACACTCGCGGTACATAAAAAACGGATGAATGCGTGGTGCCGGTTTTGGCTGGCTGGCGCGCGCGCGATGATATCCTGACAGGAACTGCTCTCGACAATGCCCAAGTGTCGCGGGAGCGTGGTGGCAACGTGGCTGCGCGCGCGCCCTCCGAACAGCGCCCCAGGGATGTACGAGGCCGCACTCTAAAGGCCGCGCACGCGTTGCGCCGCGCGCCACCCAGAGAGTGTGGGGCGCCAAGCAGGGACGTACGCCACCCGACCAGCTAATATTGTCTTCGCAATCAGCTACCACTCTTTTTATCTCCGTTAATGTTACCAAAGATCATAAGACAGGTGTGATTGATAGCAATTTCCATTCATCATCTTATTCTTATTGATATGTTCCTCTTCCCGTTTGGACATCCATAAAAATGTCAAGTCATCGGGAATGAATTTGTTTTGGATCTTACTAACGAGTCAATCAAGTAATTTTGAATGTCAACACTAATTAAAAGTTTCGAGATGTCATGTCTATGGAAAATTGGACACTTGGCAAGAAACACTGTCACGACGTCACTTAAAATAATTCACATTCAGCATCAACATCAATTTTGAGCCATGCCATTAAAAAAAAAAAAACAAATTACATTACATTATAATGCACTTGACGAAAAGTATATTCACGAAACTATTTCATTAATTGACGAGCCATCAAAGACGAGGTTCAAAGAATACGTTCCAATCATTGTTTGAGATACATCATCTGATTGCCTATATCCCTCGACAGTTTCTCATTAATACGTTTGTTCTTGTGCTGAATCGAGTCCTTCTACAAAGACGGACTGAATGGGGTGGGACGTACCTAATCGGTACTGCCGGGTAATGCACATACAGGGGAGCACACACACAATGGGAATAATCAACAATTGGACTGCTGCGCATCTTGCGGCCCCTCCCCCGCGCGATGCTTTATGTTCCGCGTGTTTGTTCCGCATGCTCTTCTTTTTCTTTTCTCGATCTCTTTCCTTCTCACCCACGGGATGCGGCGTCTCGGTCGGTTTCCCCTCCCGGCTACCGACCGACATCTCGCGGGAGCGTGTCGCACAACGCCCCTTTTTCCGACACAAACCCCGCCCACTCCTTTACTCCCACTCCGCCGCATAACCCCGCGACTCTGTTTCTCCGTCCTGCTTCCACTACATTCTCGCGATTTTTCTCAGATGGAAGACAGGAAGCAGCGGTTACCCGGCTCAGCATCCTCTTAGGGGTGTCGTTGTTGTAAAGTCGAGAGAACCACTTTTCTCAAGAGCATATTAAGGTTGCGTTTGTTTAACATGCGAGGCAGTCTTGTTTTTGTTTTTTAAAGCTTACAAAGATACGAGATCCGTTATAAGAGTAGCGAATTATCCAAAATGATTGTAATGCGTCGACAACTTTAGACTCCGCAAATTACTGTCAAGGTTAATTCCAAGGTTCGGATTAGACAATTTTGTTCTTAAAAAAAAAAAAAAAAAATGTTTTTAATTTATTTTTGTGATGTAAATTTCGTCATAATTTATAGTGATGAAGATAAACCTTTTTAGTCACTCGATGAAATTTCCTCTCCCTCTCTCTCTCTCGCACACAAATGCTCACAGAATGCAGAATCTGATCGAAGGCTTTTGAAAAAAAAAAAATCCAACAAATTTTATTAAATTGTTTGACGCAATATAGAAAGCTTGCGTTTGATAGAGCGTTTTCTTTATAAATTGAAAATGAAGGAATTGAATATGTCAATTCAGTTGAATGAAAAATATATTCATTTATTTGGCATGAATTTGTAGCTTTGTATATACTGATGGCACGCGGTACACCAACTGTGCAATTCCAACACAAAGTGAAAAATATTGCGTCGTCTGGCATTGGAGGTTAATTTTTTTGTATGTCTACGTATATAAAAACATAACGGTTGCATGGTTTTCCACATGCAGCTTGAATATACATTTGAAAGAAATAATAATATAAAACGTGTTATTAACATTTGCGGAGTACAGTTGAAATATTCGCTGATTTGTATGTAACGTCGCGGGGATATTTTTCGATTTGGCTTATATAATTGACCATTAGGCAGTTGAAAAACGCTGCAATGCCATATATAAAAGCGTCACGTTTTCATTTCGGACAAATCAAACAATCGCAATTGCCGAGCGTTTATCCGTCAATAAAATCGACATGACGGTTGAAAGAAAACGAAAAAGCGTTCGCTTTGATGTGTACTTCCGCAACAACAACAAACCATTTTTTGTTGATTTGAAAATGCTCGGACAGAAATGGATAAAAAGAGATTTGCACAAGCGGCGGCCTCTTGTCGCGGCTTTGTGTCAAGTACTTTAAAGGTTGATGTGCGCGTTAGCCAACAGCGGACCATTTGCAGCCAAACTCAGGTGTGCGATATATATCGGGCGCGTATTTTCTATTATTCTGTTGGTTGAAGGCGGTAGAAGTGCGACCACCCCTGACTGGCTAGTGCGGCCCAATGAGGGGGCGGCAGTGGCATCGGAGAGAACGCTGCCAGCCAATGGCATGCAAGGCGCACCCGTACAAATCACAATGCTCATTGTTGTCGTCGAGTTGTCCGCCCACACCCCTTTGCCGCTTGTTCTCTCCACCTCTACCCGCAGGCGCCGCGACTCTGTACTGCCTCCAAAAAGCTTCATTTGTTAATACCAACAAGATTCTTTTACCTCTTTTCATTTTATTTGCTTCGCCCCCTCCCCCCGAAAAGCGCTATGAAAATCAAAAAAAGCGAATGTGTCCTTATATATCTCTGATTTTAATTCAGAGATTCGCTGGTAATTTGGAGTCTAATGTATCAAGAACATGACCTTTCTTTGCACTGTTTATATATACAATAAGCTATTTGACAACAAAATTGTTCAGTATCATCTTTATAGAAGCTCTGAATGGTACAATCATGTCTTAAAATTATGCTAATTTAATTGTGACTTTTATGATAAGTAAATCTTGCCAGCTTGATTCTACAATCTCTCGAACTATTTTTGACCTCTCTGACGTGTCAAAAAAATTGAGCAAATTTCACCGCCAAATCCGGTTTAACAAAATCACATTTTTTTATCTAAGCTTTATGTACTTTTAGAATTTGAGAAAATTACATTCTTTTGTTGAGTTGGCATTTTGTTCTTGTTTCTTCTGTTATTATTATTTAAATCTTGTAGAACAAATCAGCACGTAATTAGATATTGAAAACCCCACTCGCACAATAAATTGAAAGCATGGTATATATCCTGGCGGCGACGTTTTAATGTTTGAACGTGAAATTAGAGCGAGCAAAGTGATGCAGTATATAGCTTTAAAGGTTTATATCTTGCCTGTAACCACTGGGCTACGTACTCTCGCTTCATATTAATGTGCGTGTATTCTCGAAAAGTACGAATGGTTAAATTCGTGCTGCAACGCGAATGAATGCAGAAATAACTTTAACGTTTATACATCGTTTGCTGAAATAATTGAAATTTGCGACGAAAATGCGTTACGCGACCGTCGTCCATTCAGAAAAGTGCAAAGTCAAATTCACTTTACATCGCTGCTTTCAACATACATGGTATGCAAAGCAAACCCTTTTTATCAACATGTATCAACATTTAGACAAACAAAACTTTCATTTGTCAGACAAATTAAAACCACATTTTCCAAGTAGTCGACCGTGAGGTGATTTGAATCCCTGACCTCCCAGACACAGAGGGTGGGGTATATGGTTATATCCGAATCTACTCGCTTTGGTTCAAAAGTATTACTCATATCTGAGTTTGTTTTACCTAACATTAACCAGAATTATTTATCAAATAAAAATTAATTTACCAAATGCAACTCAAAAAATGTTAGTACTCTGAGTGTTAAAGAAAAAAAACATTTGTTGCTAGCATTCTGTTTTTTTTTTTTATTGTTGTGGAAAAAATATTTTATTTTGATAAATATATTTAATTTTATGTTTTACATATTTTATTCAACACGAGTGTAATTTTGACAGTTTAAAAGATGACTGGTGTGTTGTGCATGCGCACGAGAAGATCGTGTAACGCGGACAATATTCTATTTTGGTTGTGTTAGAAGAAAAGAACAATGAGTGTCGTGCGAGTCCAATATATTTCGCCGTTTCTGAAGGAGCACTGAGCGGCGTGATAGTATCGACTATATATATATATATGCTTGTTTTTTTTATCTAAGTTTTATGTACTTTTAGAATTTGAGGGGTGCGTTAAATGCATTTTCCTACCCTTGTGATAAAATATATATATATGACTGATGTGTTTTAGATGGAGTCACGATTAAAACGACCGCATAATCAAAGTGTAGAAGTACACTGTACGTTTGGAAAGCATGGACATCAGCATACGAAAAAAAAAAGATGAGACTGTATAGTATAGTAAATAGGGACAAAGAGTGTTATTCATGTAAAAGACAAGCATTTTTGTTGTATAAATTGCACTCATAATACATCTGGGATTGCACATTTTCAACACCGCAATTTGAATATAACCGAAATTTAAAAAAATGTCTAAACAAATATTGTTAAAAAAATAGTTGTCTTTTCAATAATTTTTTTTTTAATTTTTCTTTCTTATGAATTCCTTTATATGGAGTGCACCGCTGATTTTACTTTTTCAATTATTGCAATGAATGTATATTGATTAAATTATGTCGAATTCCATTTTACAAATACATTGACCTCTCTGGCAACAATCAGTGCTCACATTTTTCCAAGTCGATACTGTAAGTACAGATGTGGGCGTATAAGTGACAGAAGAGGGAGCAGAGTTTAAGATTAATGTGTTGCGACTAGTAGCTATTGCGTTTTGCTCTTGTAGATAAAGGAAAGGCAAGGATCGAAAAAGGATGAGTGCTGAAAGAAAACTATGACTGCGGCGCAGAGACAGAACAAAAAGAGGAGTACTAAGACGACGCTGACGAGTGCTCCGCTTGTGAATGAACATTGGCTCGCGCGCATTTCCGGTGGTCCCCCGTGTCCGTCGCTCCCGTTTGGCCCCGTGTCCTCCTCATGAATGAGTCGCAAGTTGAGCCGTAGGCACGTAATGGCCGCGCGACGATGCCCTCTGGACGGATTTAGAACTCGACAGAAAGTGATGGCTCGCGGCATCCCTGCCATCAGTTTTTACACCTTTTTTCACTCTTTCTGCTTGCGCGCGAGCGCCCCTCGCACACCTCTTCCACGACTATTCTTTGCGGCTGCTTTGTCGCTCCATTATATTAATATATATCGCGCTGCTCTACCGGATGACACTCTGCTTGTCAAATGGGTATTATAAATAGTATCCTTTGTTGCGTTTGCCCTCTCTTTACTGGTCCACACTTCCTGAGCTCGTCGTGTTACGACAGAAGGTGGTGATGGTCTTTGCGTTATTTTCGAGGATGTGAGAGCTTCGAGTAGAGTTAATGGCGAGATGGTGAATGGGAGACAAATTTTATTCCAATGAATTTCGGGCTTGCATTTTTATTCATTTTAGATGGATCTGATTTTTTGAAAACAATTTTATCTCTCCATCACATGCATTCAAATTTTCAAACATTTTGAGACTAATTTAAAAGATTTTTTTTATTTTTTATAGATAAAAGTACTTGCGTGCAATGAAGTATACAATAAGTGAATCATAATACTTTACTACATGTATACGGTCCTAAAATGATTTATGTGATCATTAATCAAATACTGATTACGGGTCAATTCAGTTCAAACAATGACCAGCAATCGATTATATAACTAATAATTTGATTAATTATTAAGCTATTAAGTAATCAAAAATACAGTCAATTTAAACAATACAACGATATATTTGCTCACAGCCATGGCAACCAGATAACTACCAGTTCAAAACATTAAAAAAGAAAACTTTAAACATTTTTTTAAACAAAATTAGAGTTCTGAATAATGTTAAAACAAAAGTGAATTATAGTTTTTTGATCCCCCCAAAAACACTTCTTTGAGTTTGTCTTATAAAAGTAGATAAAAAAAAAAACAACGTAACTGGTTTTTCCTCACAGCCACAGATATAATATATATTTATGATTTGTTGAAAAATGTGTTATCTGATTTTTAATTTGCATTGTCTGTTCTCTCTAAATTTGAATAAGTGAAAATGTTAATTTTTGCAAAAAGCGGAAGACTGCGGACTTATTTGTTCGAGAATTCACTTATTATGAGTGAAAATTGACTCAAACTATAAGTGAAAATTCGTTTAAAAATGAGTTCAGAGTCTTCCACTTTTTAGAAAAAGTGAAATTTTCTCTTATTCAAATTTAGAGAGTATAACAATCTGTACATAAATTCTCTTTAACGAATAATCACAACCATACATATATGAAACCAATCATACATCTCTCTTGAATTCCATTCCTCGATTTCCACTAACTTTTTGTCCCCTGTAACTTCCTTAGTAAAACAACTTTCACGCGTGTTTTACGCAACGCTCATTGTTGCAATGACTGTATGAACATAATTTTAAAAACTCATTACCAGATAATCACTTCCCTTTGAAAACTAATTCCAACAATTTATTTTATACATGCATTTATAAAAAGTCGCAAAACATGTTTTGTTCGTCCTCTTTTCGACCCTGCAAAACCAGCGATCAAATGTTGTTATAGAAATAAAATATAATGAACCCTCTCGGAGAATGGATCTCATATTAGCAAACTTATCCATAATATATGGCCTATGAGTGTAAATGTATACTTTTACGATTAATATTTGAATGTGTCTTTTAAGGTAATAAAAACGCTGTTTCGTCAAGTTACGATAAGAATCGTCGCGATTTAACGCTTTTGCATGCCACCTACGTGTCCCGGGCGTCAATGTACGCAATATTGTACTATAGAAACAGCAAGAGTTAATATTGCACCCGCGGGACCGCCCGTACAACGGGCGTATATACTATATGTCTATAGCTACATAGATTTTAATTATATTCTCGCGCTATACGTATACGACATTTCACTCGCCCCGACACCTGCCACACATATCACGCCGTTATATATGCCCTGCGCTATATTTATAATGCGCAATAACGCACCTTATAATATTAGTATCCGCGGTCTGGTATCCAACAATGTTTCGATATACGTGTATAATTGCGGATCGCTGCGCACAGCGTTTAACGCTACATTATGCGCATACCTAATGCGATGATTAACCGCTCGTAAAATTTGATTTAAGCACTGTGTTTCGATACTGTGCAAATAATGTATTCTTGAGAAATGTCGAGAGACTACAATAAAAATAATATTCCGCGCTATAGGAACATATACTATTTCAGGTTTGTTCTGATGTTAATAATTACTATAAATAAGTTATCTTAATGAGTTGAAACTACATCACGATGAGATGTGGGAAAAACTATGTAAAAAAACTTTAATTTGAAAAAATTAATGGAAACTTTCTAAATTTGGAGTGAAACAATGGAGTCGCTGGATGCAATATCGACTTAAGTATAATTTCAGTCAAAAGTCAATAACCTGAAAATTCGCTATTCATTATTTTAAAAATTAATTTAAAATAAGTATATATAGATGAGTCTTCCACTTTTTAGTAAAAAAAGAGTAAAAATGTCATATTCTTATATGTGAAGATGAAATGAGAACAATTGCAAATTCCACGTTGAATATATGTATACGAATCTGTAAGCAAGCAAGAGGGTGTGTGCACTTGCTGATGCATGGTGGCACGCGTATGATTATATACGCATCACATGCACGTGTTTCATCCAGTGACCGGGCTTTTATATACTGAATTGAATTTCAGTTACTGAGAATTCCGTATTAAGATATTAACACATTTTCAGCTTTGCAAAATGATAACAACAACAACAACAACAATAATAATAATAATAGTAATAATAATAATAATAATAATAATAATAATAATAATAATAACAATAACAATAATAATAACAATGATGATAATAATTACATTTAGCAAAAATTGAGTATTTTATTTTAATCATGTGCCCAAAATTCTTAAACCTACCGTAATTTATGTCCCTGAAAACAGTCATTTGTTGGCCGACTATATACAACATCCCGAGGAATTCCGTTACTTTCATCTCGAAGATTTCTTTCATGCGGATAAAAGACATCTCTGAATGTATATCAACAACGGATGTACGAATCAGCGATTACGTATATCTTTTGAGCCTCGCGCATTTGTTACGAGTTACAACACACAATCTCTATTCATTGATCGTCGTCAAAGATTTATAAAACGGCAATGAACCTGCATCAAATCGCGCTCATTATGAGTGCCGCCAAGGGGAAATTGAACATTCTCGAAAATTGAACGTGGCAAAAAAGAGTGCACGCGATGATAACAACCTTCTCGTTTAAAAATGCATATATATCTGTTGATGGACGGTTGCGCAATGTCATCTCAATTGTTTCATAAGAACGAGTGTGCATTTTTTTTTTTTTTATCTAAAATTGCTATTTAACTTTCTACTAATAAGTGACCCGGGATACATTTTATTGGTCGCACGAGACATTACTATTCGTAGACACAATGAATCTTGCATAAGAGACTGATAATTATCGGAGGTTTCGTGACTTGCAAAAAAATTTATTGATTGCGCGACGATAAGTTTCTTTTGTTTTGTTTTTTCATTTTGCGCGAAATTTACACGCATTCTTATTGGTGGATGACCTTGACTGTACCAACTTTTCTTCATTACTTTATTGAGCAGATGACCAAAGCGATTGGGTTTGATAATTAACATAATATCGCGTGACTTGAAAAGCCGAGGAAGTAATTATAGCGGCCACCGCGGGCGGTCATTAGACATGTTATAACTTGAGAGTCGTTCAGCCGTGGAACGATTACCTGCTCGCTGATTGGTGGAAAATTTACCAGTCTAAATGGAATAAATTTCGCGAATACCTTGTCCATAATAATGATTTCTAACACCCTGACGGGATCGAGGCATCCGGGGTAACGGAGGAGGTTCGCTATAAATAGCGGGCACGGGCGCAGGGCGAGAGGTAGCAAAAAGACACTGCTCGTTTTCTGTCCTCCGAGCTCTGTCATCTTTTGCTTCCTACCAACACTCACAAAAGGCCTCAATCATCTCGTCGTCATTTCACTACATAGTAAACTCGTGGTTATTTCAGCGAATGCTTTGGCACTTTTTGTCGGCTCGCGATATATATAATGTTATTATTGTCGTCAACACGACAAACTTATTGTCATTTTTGCAAGCAGATGTCACGTGTGACACGATAAAATTAGTAATTAGCTGGCGAGTATTGTTGGCATTATTTCTAGAAAAACATGAGACGACTTGAAATAAGCATTTTGCAGAAGTCAATTTATATTATTGTTCGCAATCCGCGTGGAAATATAGATGATATAATTGAACAAAAGATTCAAATTAAAGTCAAATGTTTGTTTAAGCGAATTGATGAAATAACATTTATCTTCAATCAGAACTTTTTTGTTAGTGAAATGTTTTAGAAAGTTGAGGTTGAAAAAGAAGGATCCTTTTATCTGACATGCGAAATAAAAGGAAAATAGTATCATGAAAATGGCTTCTTTTCGCATGTATAGATTGCACGCGGGATTTAACCGTAACGAACGACGTGTTTGTCAATAGACCGTTAATGTGCTAAGCCATTAATCATTAGGAGCGAGGCTGCTGTCACCATGAAACTCATTTCTTTGTAAGGGCTGAACGCGAGGAAATCGTTCCGATGCCCTTTCGATTCCACCCTTTTAATAGAAAAAGCGCTGGTAAAAAAAAATCTTATACCAAATAAGCGTCAAGCTTTTATCGTACGCGGTCAGGACTATAGACATGAAATTTTAAAGATCAACTTTTACGTTAAAAAATTTAACCATAAATAAACGATTTATCTGTGACCAAATTTTTGGTCAAAATGAAGCGAAAGACTTGTTGCAAAAATTAAACAAATACTTTGAAAGAGAAATAATAACAGACTCGTAAACCGTTTCTATATATATATATATATATATATATATAT
>JAPYZS010000668.1:0-35793 GCA_030522925.1 Trissolcus japonicus | reverse complement strand
AATTTTTGTTAAGAAATATTCGATTGGGGCATTCTGATCGCATTATTTCATAAATGTTATGAAATATGCATAACTGTTATGAATCCTTTTTCTCAGTGCGGCGGATGAGACAAAAAAACACGGTACTGCTATATCGTCGTCGGATAAATTCCGCCTCGCGAATCGTACGATAATTATCGGCAACGTCATTTTTACCCTATTCTTATGTAGTTAACAAATTTCTTTCAGTTGATCGGTATGAAATTTGATTCCCATCCCTCAGTTTCTGAATTCTGCAGCAATTTGGCTGCAAGTTTGGACATTTCTGCGCGAACTGCAGCTTAAGCAGATTCAAGTTGATTGCATTTTATGAATTTCAGTACGGAAATTTGTTCGAAAGTGAGAGACGGTGCAAATTTTTTTAGCAATTCAATTAAGTCACCGGACACGATGGGAGAACAATAATGAGAAATTTGTACATGAAACTTTCATCATAATCAGGTTATTACTGCTCTGAGAAATTGAGTTAGTTTAATCGACTAAATCTAGTGGGTACGAGGCGTTCATCGAGATTTTTAGAGTTCGGCTGAAGTTGATCGAAAAGTCAACTGCCAATACGAAAATTCGATTCGCAAAGATCCTTTTTGCAGCAATATTTTAAATTTCGAACAAAACGTAACTCATCAAGTTGAAAAATATTACATTTGTCCAATTGTTTTTATTTTACGAACTAAAAAAAAGTAAATTTATTTTATAGATGTTACCGGAAAGTTCGTCTGCGTTCAACAAAAGAAATTGCAATCACTGGTTTATCGAATCTGTTCAGATAAAAATGAGAATTATGGAAACAAACATGGAAGAAACTATCGACTAATTATAGAACTTCATCAGAGGCTGCTAATGCCAATCGATTATATTGAATCACAGCTCACTCGACCTCGATGAAAGTTCGAAATCAAGATGCGAGCTAATTTTACGACGACCGCGAAGATCACCTTAGTTTAATGATGAAATTCGAACATTTGAAACAAGCATATCTTTTTATCAAAAAAAACATGCAATTCAAAACTAAACTGACTTTTCCGTCAATTTTTTTTTTTTTTTTGATATTTTTTCATCAAAGAGATGAAAAGTTATGAAACAATTGCCGAAATATTGTGGGATTGATGACGTGACTTGTGATGTGTTTTGAAAACCAAAACTATGTCAAAGTGTAAATCGATATTTGCCTCTCATTCATACAAAAACAAAAAATTGGTTATCAAAACTTGACCGAGGATTTATTTTTTTTAAAACAAGCGTTGGGAGAAAGAAAGAAGAGCGTCTGGTCTATTGATTGGAACATCAGGTGTTATTGTTGCTGAAGAATCGAAAATCGGAGCGTTCCTCTCGTGAAAAAATAAACTCGATGACGTTTCGGTTGAACGGAGAGAACAATGGCGAAGTCATTGTAGCGTCGTTCGATGGGTCATCTAACCAAGGCGCATTGTACAGAAGGCAAAAGAAACATAAAGGAGGTCAACATAGGTCGTCGGCCAGCAAATAAGTGCAACGAAACGCGACATCATCTCGTGGCACATTAAAGAGGGAGGTTTTCAATTTCCATCGTCTTTTTTCATCCGTCCCTCAGCATTTGCTTAGGCGCATTTGGTCTGAACACTGACACTGTACTAACGACGACAGTTCGACGTAAACTTCGTCTCGAGTGTTTGTTATTTTCCTCAAGGCCAATAAAATGTTTCTTTTTTCGTTCTGCGACTCTCTTCCCCGGTATTTTAGAAGCACTTTAACCCCATTCAACAGAATTTCGACTTTGGCATTCAACAACTCCTGGAAAATATTTTTTAAAACAAACAATGAAAAAAAAATCCTTTACTTTATTATCGCGAAAACATATTTTTCATATAATCGTCTAGTTTTTCACCGAGATAAAATTTTTCTGCCTGAAGAGGTATTTTTAAAAACAACGACAAACTTTCGAACTCGTCCGAAATTTTTTGAGGCATTCAGCAAAATAATGTTCCGTTATCTTCTCCGTATATATTTGGAAAAAAAAAGTTTGCCTATTTCCTGTTAGATCAGGTTGTTTTTCAATGTTTTTAATTTTTTTTTAAATAAAACATATGAAATTTATATCGATATATCGAATGTTGAACATCAAGTATCGATACATCGTAGATAAATCGATAAATACCGATGTATCGAATCGTAAACGATATAAATCGATATTACGAATGTTGAAGATAAATCGATATATCTCGATAAATCGAATTTTATGGATATTTATAAAATTGAACCCAAAAATTTAAAGCGGTTATAAATTATCGCAAGTATAAGCTCGGACAGCCAGCAAGTTGCACTCTATCTCGAGGTGTTCCATTAATTTTTCCAGTTCTTAGGTTACACGTTCGAAAGAGAAAAACATTTGTAAAATATTGGACTGTTATCAGAAGCATTTGAATAAGTAGTTAAACGAGGTTGAAAGTCGGCCGGAGGGTAGACAGGTCTGATCGATGGTTATGGCCCGGGGAGAGTGGAAAAATCGCCGGACCACAGAGCTCACCCCAAAATCCTCGAGATCAAACAAACAAAACAAAAATCTTATGGTTTTCCATCTATTTGTTTGCGAGAGCAATTAACTTTCCCTGATTTGTGGTCTTCATAGTCAGAAAATGAGTGAAATCGAGATGGGAATTCATCAAAATTAAAACTAATGTCGTAAAATTTAATATATACGCTAGACATCGAACAAAGAGAAAAAAAAATTTACAAATGGGAAATTGAAATCGATACAAGTTATAATATAAATATGTAAAAAAATAATTTGGTACATTATATTTATTATAAGTATTTAAAGTAATTTATTTTCAATGTTACAGTAACTTAAAAATTTTATAACAATGAAAATAATTTTATTTTGAATTTTCTTAGTTTTATTTTTGTATTTTCATGACCTTAGTCATTTCATTTTCTGTTTATATCAAATTTTTATGTCAAGTTTCTTTTTTTAAATTCGAAATACACCATCAACTGCGCATTTCTATAATGATGAATCAGCATAATATGGAGATACTGACACGAATCAATGGTTACCCCTTTGGATATTATTTATCGCACGCTGATGACTTAACTAGTTAATCAAGTTCGCCCGTTTCAACTCTGCAGTACCCCACGGTACGCGCATAACTTATATAGTAAAAAGCCACACATCAGTATGGCATAATTTTGTCACACTAAACCAGTCATAGGCATGTCCTTAGGAGATGTATTACTATTCATCGAGTTTCATAACTGCAAGTTAACGTTGCAACGGTGCGTAAAATATTTTTACAAAATAAGCCATAACAACTTTTCGACTGTTAAAACAGCTAGTTGAAAATCAGTTTCTCAAAATTACTTGATAATTCTTGTATGGCGAACTTTCTACAATATATTAAATGAAACTAATTTCAAAAGTTCAGAATTTATTTATTATGACATCTAAAAGTTGAGATTCATATAACTTTTCAACTTGATGTCAAGAATAGAAATAAAAAAGTATTAAAAAAGAATTGAAAAGGAAGAATTAAAAATATTTTTTTGACCAATAAAATCGTAGAAGAAAATTGCACGGAAAAAATTTGACGAGAGGTGATAAAATATGGTATGAACATTTGAAAGGTCAAAGAGCTGTGAAATTATGAAAAATTCGTCTAGAGGAAAAAAGGTCACCTGGCACAGGACCAAGTTTTTTTTTTGAAAGATTTAACTTTATTTACGAATTACTAACAGGAAAATGGCCAAATCGTGACCGCACATAGCTGAGACACAATCACAGATCTAGTAGCGAGATAAGATGAAAATTCAACCGGATCTGCCGTTCCACCGAAAGCCATGCAGCTGAATTACGAGTTGGAGAAAACTAAATGGTTTTTACTCGGGGTTTTCATGTCACAAAATACCGACTTTGGTGACGTTCCTTAAACCTATCTAAATAATCAAAATGACCCGATGAACTTTCTAGTTCCTATTGTATTAATATCACATTCGTCTGGGCGTCAGAAAATGTCACACGGTTGAATAGACAAAACCAGGTTTTTAACTTGGAGTAAAAATAAAAACTGGCATAATTACTTGAAACTTTTAATTCAACTTAGTCAGGATATCGAATCAAATCTTGACTCATTTTTATAACTTTTCACAGGTCACGAGAGAATATCATAATCGATAATGCTCGTTGAACATTTTTCTCTAATTAAAAAACAAAAAAAAGCATCTTAACAAAATTAACAAAATAATTTTATGATTTTCAATTTGATAGATGAAATTTATATGATAGCATAACATTTAGATGTAATTTCATATTTTATTTGGTTATAAGAAAACAAAGTCAATGGAGCTGTGGATAGAAGGTTGGATTACCACTTTAGGGACGAGTGTTCAAATCTCAATGGCTTATTATTTTTATTTCAAAAAATATTCAAATAAAATTAATTAAAAATAAACTTCTTATAACTTTCCTCCCACATATTCAAGTGGCAATACAAATGTCGGATAATTTTTTTCAAAAAACGACAATTTTTGCCTCTTGAACGTTGACATTTTTTCCCGAGCAAGCAAATCTAGCATGAAGGCACAAAATGAGGTGGATTGAAAAACAAATACGAATAAAACACGTGTAATAGTAATTGAGAGGGTTCGGAATATGAGGCGTCGAGTATAAAATTAACAGGTCGTAGCGTACAATGCATGTGCTACTTGGCCGCTGGTGGTCCAATTAACGAGCGCGCCATCAAAGGTAGAAATTGTTCTCTCAAAGGATACCCAGTATAACAAGTTATCGAACCAACTCCTCAGTGAAGAATGTGCTGTTCACTCGATGTCTGCAATTTCACTAGCAAACTGGGCGAAACTTCAACATCGCACGTCGCTACAAACCAAACTTCCCCCCCCCCCCCTACTTGTTACGCAAATTCAATCCTCGGAAAAAAAATTCTCACTACAATACGTTCAATGAAACACCTTTTATTTTTTGTTTTTTTTTTTTGTTTTTGTTAACTTAAAGCTGATGTTTAAATCACATTTGTTTATTTTTGTAATTTTTTAACATTTTAATTTACATGTAATGTAATTTCTTTTTTTAATATTAAAATATGTTAAAAAATTGGGATGTCGCAAATTACCCCAATGTCACAATTACCCTGATTGACCCTACCCTTTTTACAGTCGTCAACTTTATATGAAAAAAATTACGTTATCAATGCGAATAAGGTTTCGTGGGCCAAAATGCGATGCATTTTTTTTTTTTTTCGACTGAAAGCAACTTCATCTGCGTACGAGGTGTAAGGATTCAAAGTCAGCAAATCTACGCCCAATCCGATATAGCGAATCTACGAAAGCGGTGTAGCAGATTCGCAGCAAGCTCAGCAGCAAATTCATCACAAACAATCAATTTTCATTTCATATGACACATAACTTTTGTGACTTCTCGCACAGTGATCGCAGAACCCGGCCTCGGCTATATTTTTCATCAGCGGTATTTTCGCGCGAACAGCTGTCCTGATCGGATTCCTGTCCCTGAAATCTTGTTGCTAATCGGTTTAAGAGATGAATAAATTTTCCGTGCCCGGATCAATATCCGGCGATGTCAAAAGTTCAACTTCAGAACCCGACCACCTTTTATAATTTTGCAAAATCGTATTTTCGTTAAACATTGTTAAATGTAAATAAAAAAATGTTTTTAAATCTTTTTTCGTTTGATTCAACATTTTTAAATTAAACTAAATGTTTAACATATAGATTTATACCACCATTGTAGAACTGCTTTTAATATTACATTTTTAGTATTGTTTCTATTTCTTTTTTTTATAATTTTTTTTGTATTGTTTTCTTATTTTTTACATTGGCAATTCTTGATTACTTTTATTCCTATTATTCTCCTGATTCTATTCTGAAATAAACTGTCAGCACGAATTTAAAAACTCAACAAATCTGAATTATTTTTTTCTCAGAGGGTGATATTTATGAGGTTAACACCATTGAGATGAATTTTTATATAAAAAAGGAAAGGTAGATCATTCGTCTCTCTCGATGAAACAAAATATTGCAGAAGAAGAAATAATAAATTTTTCACTGAGTGACGCACGACCTTTGAATGTTATTCTGACAAATGTATTTACCGTGAAAAATGTCAAGCGAAATCACATTAAAGTGGAATATCATAATGAAAGCAAAAATTATATAAACGTTTGTTGCGGGCAAAAATACATTCTGATTTGACGTTAGGTTGCGATGATTAAATTATGCGCCGCGCGCGATTTAAATTCAATTTACTTCAAATTCTATAAGTACAATAAATTGAACTAACTTTTTTACATTGTTCGTAAGCGAGAGCTTTTTTCTTGACTTCTTTTTACTGCAATTTCTGCTGATACATTTACCATTCTATGTTATTAATTTTATTTTAATTATTGCGAGTTATTTTTATTGTGTCAACTTTGCCTCAATATAAATATACTAAAAACATTTTAAAACCTTTAAACAATATTGAAAGTATGAAAAATATGAAAATATACCAAAATAATAAATATTCCAGTGAAATCATCAAATCATTCATTTATTTTATCTCTTTTTGTTTCAACATTCATAATTTTTCAAAATTCTAATCATACTGGAATATGCCATTCTGGAGTGATTCATCAATTGACAATTTCGGGAGGCCCGAGATAATTTCGCTGGCATTATTGTTCATTCATCGACATGGATTATTAATCGGGTTGTTCAACTATCGCACGATGCGACGATAAACATTTACAACTCTATCGTTAAATCAACAGCGGAACGCTCGATAAATCGGTTGACAGTCGGTACTTTTCCCAGGAGCGATTCAAGCGTTTAATCGGTATTGCGGCTATCACGTTTTTGAACGAGATTGGACACTGGAAAGGTGCACCAAAACTGATTCGACACTTTTTCCCCACATCTCCAATCACGCAAACCCAGTGGCCAGGAATTCAACCCTCCGAATAATACGCGGCAGCTTAGTTCCCAACTAACCTTTTACACACCAGTGCCAAAAAAATGTATAAAATAAATGTTACCAGATATGGTAGGACATACATAACATTATGTATACCCAGACAAAAATAAATGTATGACGCATTTGTATATTGATAAACATATACAGGGTCTTTATCTCAGATTCAGTTCCTTTAGTCAAAAACATTTCTCTGAAATATTTTTAATTTATGATAGGTGGAATAATATAAAAATTTAAGTTGTCTGAACATAAAAGAACATATACGTCATTTCAAATTTTGTTAGAAAAACCTAAAACGATTGAATCAATGATTTTGTTTTTTTTTTTTGTAATTTTTGTATAAAAAAATTGCAAGCACAAACAGGGAAGATGGTAGAAGAAAGTTGCAATGTCAAGACTAATCAGAACTGAGTAAAACTTGAAGGGGTCCGACTCTGATCGGCCCAGTAGGGATCGAGTCGATCCAATTACGCTAACCATTGTTTGATATTGCCTAAACATGTCGCCAACGAAATTCGCACAAAGCGGCAGCGGCATTCCGCTGAATCGGAACTCGACCGCAATGTGTAACTTTCATCCACAATATAACGTGTTACGTAACACGAGACAGAAGTTTCACAAGCCGGAAGGCGGGGTCTGGCTTATGTACGTCTTTCAATTTCGCTGAAACGCGCAGCCTCGGTTTGCCATTGCATTGATAACAATATGTTTCAGATTAAAGGGAATTTAATAACTGACTGTTGTCAAACCCAGAAGCAGCTGGCAGCGTTGGCCAGAGCGATACCATCGTTGCCTCAAGTGTAACAAATCCTTGAACTTGTTCTCGTGCTCTGCGGCCGTTTCCTTTTTTTCCTTCTCTTTTTTGTTTTATTCTTTCCTCTTCCCCAACTACAGTCCCCTAATTCGTCTAACTAGGTTAGCCAACTCGAGTCCGCTTCATGCAAAAGTTTTATGTTTTTATAAACAATAATCGAACAATATCGCAATAAAAGCGGAAAAAGGGTTTACCCGCGGAACTTCTCTCGATGAAAAGCACGTACAGGTCACGTCTGCAGCGAAACAAAAAAACAACGGGATAAAAGTTCCGCATCGCAACTCCGGAGAATATTTGAAGATGAAAATTGCTTTTAAAATATAATCTCGCGGCATGATAAGAAATAAAACGACTGAGCTTTTGACCTGTTCGTTTGTTTTTTAACTAAGTGAAACGCTCTGGCGACAAAAGAGGTAGTCGAAATTGCGCAATTTTGTGGACTTAAAAATGAATTTGATTCGCGCAAATATCGGGCGCCTCTGGTGTTGCGATTTTCTTAACGTCAGGAGCACCGTTCGAGCCAAAGAACGGCGTGTCTGGTGCACTCCGGATTGCTGGCAATCGGCCAATCGCTGTCACACGAAATCCGTGCGACAGACGTCGTAAAAAAAATGTTGCCCGAACGTTTCTGCCACTGCGCGCCGCAAAAAGCCACGTCGAGTTCAATGCCTCGGTGTGTTAAATGCGAACATACATTAATGAGCCTCTGGCTGTCTCGCGAAATGTTGAATAAAAGATGAGGGCAAAACCAAATTCTTGACAATCGCCACGATTGACTCGAGCATCGAGGAAGATTCGCCCGCAAAAACTTTTATTTTTATCCTTCAATTTCTTTTATTGCGATACGGGGATGTTTTATTACTTTAGAAATATTTCGTGAACGAAATTCTTTACTAATAAAATTTATTATATTTTTATTCGACGAGCGTCGAAATGGAATTTATAACTCGTGTATGAATCGTGTATTTGGTTTTTAATATACTTTTTTTTCTAATAAATCCATATATTATTACTTTTAGATCTATGAAAGTATGAAACATTATAAAACAAAAGGTTCTTGTTTATTAAATATCGTTTTTAAATTTTCACTTTCATAAAAAACGATGGAGTTGGGGATTAAGTTCCGAACTACCACCCCAAGGGGACGAGTGTTCGAATCTCAATGATGATAACTTTTTTTTAACATAAAGGAAATAATTCTAAAAAATTATGATTACTAATTTAATACAAGTAAAATTGGCAGATAATTCTAAAACATATCTCGCCATTTTTCATGCAAGAGGAAAATAGCAAACAAATAAATAATACCTGCAGCTGAAGGTGCACGACGATAAAGAACAAGCAAACAGAGAGGATCGCTCTTGACACACATGAAAGATATGATAAATCTTTCGTAGGCACAATACTACCCATCTAAGCCTCTCAGAACCGCGCGGGGATGAACATTCACCGGTCGTCACCGCGCGAACGCAATGCCACGCGTGAATTGGTATCATTTATTCAAGCGTGACGACAGTTCTCAATTACACATCAGTTATCCAGCGCTGAATAAAGAGGGCGCCATTTGTCATTAGAAAAGAGCTGGAGGCTGGATTCTCCGGCAGAGCTGAAAGCCGTTAATTGTGCCGGTTAAGTAATTCTCCCGTTGATTTCTGCACCGGGGCGGATCAATTTTGAGATTGTTCCGCACGGGCTTTGACTTCGATTCACGTCATTGCGACCAGAGCCATGGCTTGCAGCAAGCTTGAGAAAGGAGAAACAGTCGCCGCAATTCCATTTTAATTGCATTCCCAATTCAAACGGCATGTTTCAACTGGTGTATTTTTTTCGTTCTTGAATAATGTTGAAAGATCAAATTTAGAAACAAGTAAATATTAACTTAAGTTAATATTTATATATGGTTTCATATTTGTGGTTTTTATATAATATAAATAAGAAAAATCATATATATCCACAGTAGAAATTTCGATCGGGCTGAAACCGGGCCTGACTAGGAAACCATGCGACCTGATAAGGACTCGGCATGGAATCCTAGGATGGTATTGTGTATGAGCGTCACACCTGGCGTCCCTTAGGGCCCAGCCGGAAATCCTGTTCAACCCAGCTAGGGCCCGACCAGGGCCTGGTCGGGATTGCCAGTTTTAAAAATAAATAACAACGAATTTATTAAATAACTAATTTATACAATTTTTATTATTATTTAATTTATTTTGATTTTTAAGCCATTCAAACTGAGGTTTCTAATGAAAAAATCAGATTCGATGATAGAGGATTCGAACCCAGGCCCTCCGCAGTGATAGAACACTTCTTATCCACTGATCTATGAGGACTTTCCAGTCTAATATGCTTCTTATTGGGAAACTCACTCATACGATGGATGGGTGTAAAACATATAGAAAAATATGTTATTAATTATTAATTTGGTAATATAAATTATTAATTGCAAAATAATTGATTAATTAATGTAACAACTCACGTAATTTAAATAAACTAACAAAATAATTATTTAATTTAATTAAATTAAATAAAAACGAAAATGGAATTCCGGTCAGGCCCTTGGGAATGCCGGGCGTGACGCACTGTACCTTTGCCCGGTCAGGAATACTGACTGGAACCTGGTAAGGGCCCAGTCAGTATTCCTTTCATCGAGATTTCCCGGTTTAAACAGACCGGGCCCTGGTTTTTGGCATGACATGCCCGATTAGATTTCTACTTGGGTAACAACATTTATTCAGGATAACATGAGACGTTATATATGGTCGATCATATATAAACCTACATATGGCTCCATATATAAAATTACACTTTGGATATATGATATATATGGAAAAAATAGGACGCCATGTATGACTGTGTATGTAATAATTGTTTGCTTCAAATTGTATGAATGAGAAAAAGTAAGTAGTATGAAAAATAAATATGAAGAAAAAAAGTTTTGTGAAAAGTTTATAAATATATATTACGATTGAAGATTTTCTGTCAATGTCTGAGCTCAAACTTTTGTCTACTTCCTGCATGAAATTGGTCGGCTTATAATAATAATGCATGCTGGATAATCGAGGTCAACCGATTCTGCTTTCGATTCGATCCAACCGCAAAAATAAGTAGCCTCAAAAAAGTACTTCAGGGTTGACCGACACCGAGGGTCAAAGCAATATTATCGCGTCGAGCTTTTTGACTGCGATTTCGCTACCTTTGCTTTTTTCCTGCCACTTGCAATCACGCGCACTGCATGTAATACTGCAAGATTTATAACTTTGATAGAATCTTGTTCTTTTTTATTTTATAATTCAAAAGAAATGATGTTTTTATACAAATAAAGAGTTATTTCTAATGGTAAAATTTTGTTGTTTCATATATTTCAATCAATTAGATTTAATCAATAAATTTAATACAAGCAATTTCATTTTGTGATTTTCAATTATTAATTGAATTTCAAAATCAGAAGTAGAATTGGGAATCTATTGTTGGAATCTTCACTGTATTAACGTGGGATCGAAATAAGATTCCGTATCTCTTTTAATGGATTCAAGAACACGATTTTTCCAGAACTAAAAGCAACTTACACCAGAATAATCATAACCGTATCGCCTGAATTAATTCATTAAACCTTTCAATGAAACAATCAGTTCGAAACGATCAAAAAATTAAATGGAAAAAATTGCTTTATCAAGATCTGTAGCGATAAAAGCAATATAATCAAGTGTCGTTAACCGAAATTGGATTAACAAACTGATCAAACAATAACATTTCTTAGATCATTGTTAAACAATTATTCTTATTCTTCAATTATTCTTAGATCATTGTTAAATTTTTTTTTTTAATTCAATTCACTTTTTTCTAAAATTAGTTTAAAAAAATTATCAAAAAAAAATAGAAACAAAAAAATTGATATAAAAAATGTTGATTTTTGAAACATGTCAAACAGGACGAGGGATTAAGATTATATGATTATTCCAAATGAATAAAAAATCTTCTTTGATAATAATTTCATATGAACTTGAGCACAAGCCACTTCCTAAACCTTAGCTTTTCCGAATGAATTATAAATTCACATCGATCGGAGTGTAAACCACCACCCCACTGTTCTCAAACATATACGGCAAGAAATTTCTTATATGTGGAAACAGTGTCACAGACTAGACCGGAAGGGGGATGACATTAGCTCCGGTGAAATCCATCGTAGGGCAGAGTTCGTTTGTGGAACATATTTCTCGGCAGATAAATAATGCACGCAATTGATCGCCGTCAAACCATGATTTATTAATTTATCTCAATCTATGGAAGAAGAAAAGCTAATCCATCGTTGCCCCTCCATGTTTTTTCTCTCTTTCTCTCCTACTCTCTGGTCAGCCGACGGGCAATTAATCTTTGCACGCACCAAAAAGACCTGAATATATTTCAAAAGCACATGTTAGAAAAACAAAACAAAATTAACCAAAATGAAAAAAATAATTAAATTAAACAAGATAACTGATACATTTTTTGGAGGCTATAAATTTCACGATCGAATAAAAAAAAACGAAAAATGTAATCAGAAAAACAATCTAACAGGGGAAAGACTTGTATTTTGGGACAGTTTGTCTTCAACATTATTTTTGTTTAGATTAAATAAAAATTGCAAAAGTTTTCAACTGTATCTAACTTTAAGTATTTTACTACATTCTTCCGATTTTGTGAAAAAATGATCAATTTAAACTCTGAAGTAATCACGATGTATAAATGTTATTGTTTTTGTTGTTGACTTACTCAAATTGTGGATACCATGACGTGTCCCACGGTACAAGCATGTGTTTTTTTCTATTAACTTTTTTATTACTTTAACAATACAATTTTTTTATCAATTATCATTATACAAAAGCTTCATCATTGACAAACATAATCTTTCAATTAATGTAAAGTTTTATGGGATGTTACCAACGTATGTTACCATTCAAGTTCAAATTGATGTTTTAAAAGTTCGTTTAAAACTTGAATTTTATAATTGTTACTGACATTATCTATGGTATATATCAATACATTAGTAAAATTTATTTAATTTCTATTTTTAATTAGCATGTCTTAGGTACAAGCCTTGCCCTTATATAAAATCAGAAATAAAGCAAATAAAAATAAAAAAAATTAATTTGCAAAAAATAATTATAGAATGAAAAGTAATTTTGTGTTGAAGAGAAAATTCCTTTGTAAATTTCTTTTTAATGTTATTTTTAGCGTAGTTTTCTTAAAGACCGCAGAGAGAAAACAAACGGCGCGATAATTGTTTCAGCTGGCTATTCACATGATTGTACATAAATTTGTGCCCGAAGAAAGCGACCGCAAAAAATATTTCGTGCCAAGTCGGGCGATTAAATATTTAGAGTCGCGTTTCCATGTAGCATATGTACTCTCGCGTGTCGAAGCGGAGGGTCGTTACCGGAGTGAAGTGTCTTCGTTTCGTTTACACACACCAAAGTGAGAGCGCCAGCGCTGTGAAAGGGCCGAGTTTGCGGCCTTTTTGATAGTCCGCTGATTGATAATTAGAGTTCCCCCGAAAAGGCTCGCAAAGTTGCGTTTGAAAAAAGGAGGTGTCAATATTTCCGGCTTGTTTCCTTGGCTTGAACAAACTTTCTGATTTCGACTTTCTGCAATGAACGCACCCACTGATTGACTGCTTTGACTTTCATATCACCCTTATTTTTTTCTCAGTCAAAAATATTGTAAACATATTTTTTAACCGATTTTTATATTTTTAAAAATAATATTTAATATCTGAAAAAATGTTAATTATCTAAGAAGAAATTTTTTAATTTCGCAACTTTTTTTCGTATAGGGTCAACCAGGGTGATTGTGACACGAAAATGCAAAGTTGTTTTTCAACTTAATGTAACTTTTAAAAATAAAAAATAAAAATTAGTTTCATAACCTATTTAAATTTTAACAATAATCCCTTATCTAAATAATATCATAAACATGCATATAAATTTGTTTCATAGAAAATTATGAAAAATATCATATAATGTATTAAAAAATATGAAATATTAATCGCAAAAGCTATGATAAGCTATATTTATTAATTTTGATGTAATCATTTATTACAACTTTCAAAATTCTGTCACATAGGTGTATATAAACTGATAGGGTGACGACACCAGTGAATGGTCATTGCATTAGAGTGACAAAGATAGACAATACATTTCAAATAAGTGGTACCAAATCTTAAGCGACCATTCACTTGTGCATTTACCCTATATGGCATATTCATAAAAATAGCCCATTACAGATACTATAATGTCACAGTTACCCCGTACTTTGCAAATGATTTTGGACAATTGTGATTTCATTTTTGAACGCTCAAAACTTTAAAAATCAAAAATTAGTGTCGTGTTGAATAAAAAATTAAAAAAAAATAACAATTTTTCAATAATTTTAGTTCAAACTTCATCAGTATTCACAATTACTCCAGTTGGCCCTTTATATTTTTATAGCAAAATAATGAAAAGTCAAAAAGGTTTCACATTGAAAATGAAAAATATTAAGAAATAATTATAGTTAATAAAAGTAACTAAAAAAAAATTTTAGTTAAGAAATGCTGGTATCCGAATTAAAAAAATGTGTTGCAGTTAAAATATTTTAGACTGTCTGGCTAGTAAAATTTATAAAGTGGACAAAATTATAAAAAAAAAACAATTCGTGGGAAAAAGTATTATGTGATTTTGTTAAATCTTTTTGACCGTTAACGATGAGGTGATTTTAGATAAAATGTAAGTTAGCTCGGGCTTCTGCTCGAGGCTTGTAAACATTACGTGCGATACGTCTGTTTACTTTTATTTTGTCCGGTGCGGTGGGCAATTTTTTAATTCGCGTTAAACGCGGTTTGAAATTGCGTTAAAACAACCGTCGGCATTAGAAAACAAGCTCATAAAAAATCCCAAGAGGAGTCAAGTACGAAAAAAATGTTGGAACCATGAATTTAATTGTTTTATATTATTTTTCACGTTGAAATGTGAATCTGATCTGAATTTGACAGATAAGCGGGAAAAATAGAAAAAATAACTCCAAACCTTTGACATTTTGTACTGAAAAAAAAAACAATTGGTAACTTATTTTTCACTAGTAAAGTTCAGTCAACTTGACAAAAAGGATTGTCAATTCAGCGCCGGCGACCGTGATTAAACGATTTTTCTGCGTTTTTGTAGTCTTTACATTCTGCACGAAAACGATTAATCATTTTCTTTTCTTGTCGTCTTTAATTTTCCACAATCATTTTCTTTTTTTAATCAGTAAAAACTGATACAGTTCTATTCAATTCTTTTTTAAAACGACAATATAAAATTGTATTATTTTTTTGTTGCATTTCTATTTTTAAATTTTATTAGTATCATAATTATTATAGAGTGAAGTTGAAAAAAAAGACATCTAGGAGCAGTTGAGGTAATTGTGACACTTGAATAAATTTGCTATTTTATAAAATTGCTTTATAATAATAAAATTGAAATAAAAAATTGAAATAATTGAAAGATTGAGAAAAAATGTTTTTGATAAATGTAGATGAATGAGTTTTAGTAGTTTCACTTATTACTCCACGTGTCACAATTACCCTAATTGCCCCTATATAACACGTTTTATGTGTGCCACAAGGGAAAAACAAGTTAATTGTGTAGGATTAACTCTTAATTTTTATTTCTTTGGCATTATTTAACTGAAAAATAATATTTCAAGTTATATATAATACGTATTTTTTATTATTTCATATTAATAAACCATGTGAAAAACAGAAAAATTAAAATTAAATACAGTTAAGAGATAAACTAAAAAGTACTAAAATCAAGATAATTTAAATAATAATAATAAGATGATAAAATGATAATGAAATAGTAGATTTGAATGAGAGTCAAATGGGTCATTTCATTTAGTCAGGAACAAAACGTGGTGGTGACAATGAGCCAGAATTTGGATACACACTCTAAAATTCATCAAAGTTTAAACGGAGATATCGTTGAGTTTATGACAAACAGCAGGCGAAAAGGAAGACCGCGACGCAAAAGGGAGCGAAAAGCAAGTTGGATAGATTAATGGAAGAAACCGAGATGTTTCAAGGATTGAATATGCGCAACAGTCGAGCGCGATATCTGATTCGAGCAATTTCCCTAGCAACTATTCTCATCTGCCGGGATTTGCACTCCTAATATTATAAGACATGTTTGACGAACACACTTCAACATTCTTATCCTGCAGAATCTTCTCCTAGGCCGGTTTTAATGACAGTTCATCCGGGTCAACTCGGAATCAGCGTCCCACCACCCCTCCGATCCCTGGCGCTGACATCTATAAAATAATTGGACGAACATAATCATTGTTATTACAAGAAAGAAATCCATCAAATTTACAAGTTGGATGAATCTCTTGAATTTATTCTTCCATCCCGTGTTTCTCTGTCTCCGCGGGCTAACTTTGTTTTATTCCTCGAAAAATAAAAACAATGCGCCAACATGATTTTCTCAGAAATTTGATTTATTATCGTTTCATTTCCATGAAATGAAATCAAATTTATAAAGTTGTTTTCAAATAACGGAAAAAAACGATTCCGTCAAACAAGTTGGAACATTTGCATAAACAATTTATTTTTTATTTATAATGTTTGTTCATTCTAATACTTATTTATTTGTTTGTTTATATTTACTTTTTCATATTTTTTTTCATGGTACGAATATAAAAAATAGGGGTTGATTTGAATAACCAAACGTAAATGAGCACAAATTGTTCAGACTCCGAAATGTTTATTGAAAACTCGAAAAGAATGTTGATTGTTTACAAAATACCGAGACCCCGAGAACGCGACATAATTAGATCACCACTTTTACAGCCACCACCTTTCGCATCCGCGACATCACTTTCCGCTATGGATACGTCGTGCATAATTTACTATTATTGTTGGCAGCGAGAGAAGCGAACGACACAATTCCGTGAAATTGCAAGGGTAAACATCCCTTTTTCTAAACTCCTAAAAAAAGTTGCATCCAGTGATAAACTTGAGATGAAAAGAAATGAAACGGCGCCCGATGCCAGAAGTAACACCACTCGTCCTCCCCAGCAAAATCAATTATTTAATAACATGCCAAACCGAGGGGGTGGCGGGGTGAAAAAAAAAGAACTTACCCCAACAAGAAATACAATTCAACTTTCACAATCGTGCTGTAAGTTGGCTATTTTTTACCATGATCGATAAATCAACATTTCACTCAGACACACATTCCGAGAAGAAAAGGTAAAAGGGATGTTGACGTTTACCATTTTGCTGTTTTGCTTTTGTTTCTCATTGTTTTGGTGTTTCCTACTTTTATTTTTCCATAACGTCAAATAGGTGTCAGATACGAGATGAACCGGATCGCGTTTGACGTCATTGGTTGTAAAAACTGTCTGTGAAAAGAACCGTTTGGAGGAAAACTGTTTCGTTTGTTTTAGTTGAAAATAAGGATGGAAAATAAGGAAGAAGAATGAAGATGCAAGTTTTTGAGAGATATACTTACCAGGGATCGGTTAATCCAAACGGCGTGGACTGGATTGAGAGGATTAAAAGCATGCAAAAACACTGTAAAGAGAAAGCACCCGAAGAAGCACTCGCGTTCGGCCCATTCGGCTGGATGCAACACACCCCCATGCACTCGAGAGACTTTCACCAGCAGCACTTTGCAAGTCCGATTGCTTGAAATTCAGGATCGATAACCGACTAAGCCTGTCGAGCCGGCGAGCTCAATCGCGAAACACATCCCGTCGGGCGATTGCTTTTGGGAGCCTGCGAAACGCCGTGCTCACCGGATCATCCGCGAATGAGACTCAGTCCTGCGCAGCAGCGCGCTCCCGCGGTACTCCGCGGAACTGAGAAGCAATCCTAAAAGCTGCAAACCTCTAAACCTGCCTCGCTCCGCCAGTCCGCCCCCAACCCCTACCTCGGGGTTGGTCGCGCTGGAGGGGCTGGCCTTCGTTGGTATTTGTGCGCGCACAAACGTCACCGGTTACGTATGAGTGTACAGGATGTTTCAAGGCAATAATCAAATCAACCAATTTCGGAAATATCATGCTCCCCCAGAGCCAAAAATTCATTACCGCGGTACCAGCCTCATCAACCAATCGGTCACTATCATAATTTCATAATCAACGCGAATCCACATACGCAATTTTTTATAAAAATGTAAACAAACCTCCGAGCGACGCGGTTTGTTTATTTTTTTTAATTTTTATCTCCCCGTTGTTTTCATTCGAATGTTTACATTCAAAAAGCTGAGGTCAGGAGAAG
Source organism: Trissolcus japonicus (assembly GCA_030522925.1). Lineage (NCBI taxonomy): Eukaryota > Metazoa > Arthropoda > Insecta > Hymenoptera > Scelionidae > Trissolcus > Trissolcus japonicus. Next base: position 17,709 of record JAPYZS010000668.1, on the reverse strand, counting down.
AAACATTCACAAATGGGGTATTATATTAAAAAAATGTGAATAAACCTTTAAGGGATGGATTATTATTTTTAAATTCTTTTTTTAAGTTTGTTTTTAACCGAATGTTTACATTCAACAAACTGAGTTGAAGAAATATAACTTTTACAAATTGGTGTTGTATTGAAAAAATTGTAAATAATATTTTAAGGGATGGTTTGATATTTTCAAATTTTTCTTTTTTCAAATGCAAATGTTTATATTCTCAATGTACAAAATGGATTTAATAAAAAATTTTAACAAATTTTGGATGAAATTTTGTTTTCATTCGAATGTTCACATCCAAAATACTGAATTAAAAAACAATAACCATTTACAAAATCGACCCGAATTTAAAAATGTAAACAAATTTTTATGCGATGGTTGATTCAGTTTTAATTTTTTGTTTTGTTTTGTTTTCATTCGAAATTTTACACCGACAATGCTGAGTACAAAAGAAAGAAATTTACAAAATGCATAAACAAATTAAAAAAACAAACAAACATGGAAGCAGTAATTGGTTTATATTTTAATTTTTTTTTTTTATTATACTTGGATGTTGACATTTAAATAAGTGACTAAAGAAAGGGAAAAAACGACTCTATAAATAATGGGAAAAATGGATGTCAAAAATAAACTGTAACGAAATTTTAAATAAGTAATAACAAAAATTGACCCCGTTTTTTTTTCATTTGTGTGTTTGTTTTTTTTCGGTTGAATGTTTGCATTAATTTCAAACAGTTGTAAGACTTTTTTTCAGTGGAACGAATCTCAATATAGTCAAACCTAACATACTTCTGTGTCGGTAAAATTTATCTTAAAACAAAATTGTGCAAAATGTTTTCACGTAAAGAATGTCTATTTTCCGTTCCAAAAGTATGAACAAAAAGCGATAAATTTGTCGAATTCAATTTTCGTCGGTGGCTGTTAATCGAATTGAAAGAATTACCAAACAATCTTATATCTCCATTATTTCAATTACACTGCGTTCTTTTTCAAACGAATCGTTCATTCATCGAGTAATATTCAAATTTCCATTAAATTTGTCGCTACGTTGGAGCTCCAATAATCGATATTCATTTAAAATGTAATCGTACGATGGCCATAAAATAAAGTTACAGATATTACACACGCCGTATATAATGTCAAAACATGTTTCCCTCTCTAAGATGGAAATTCGAGTTTTCTCAAAGGAACCAATTTCAATTGTTTATTCAAATCGCGAAATTTCTTTTTGCAAATGATTGAAAACATATTGAACAAAAACAATGTTGTTTCTATTCAACTTTTTTTTGACGTCTCTTAAACCTTTTAGACTTGAAAATTGTTAAAAATATTTTATATATAGAAAAGAAAATAGATTTTTTGGAATGTTCCTGAAATTCGTTCATACAAAAATGTCAACAAAAAACTCCAATTTTAATTAATGAATCAATCGGTTGATTCAAACTGTTCAATTTTAGATGAAATTGCGTCAGAACTTTTTTTGTAACATTTTCATATAACGAAAAGGTTAAAAATGGCTTGCGTTGAAAAAAAATGACATTTGCATTCGTAAAATCTGACTTTTGCATCGAATTTGAAGAAAAAGTTGGACGCTGCCGAGTTTCCATTCACATTCGAAATAATTTTAAAGCTGAATGGTCAGGAGGATAGATAAATAGAGGTTCCGTAGGAAAACCCTTCGGGGTGGTTCGTGTGTATTACCGACGGGCAGGTCATTCATATGTAGGTTAATTACACGTGAAGAGCAGTCAGTAAGAATTACTCCGATGGAGTCAAAATGAAAAACGTGCATGGATATACATTTTTGGTTACTCCCATTGTATGCATCACGAATAAAATACATTTTTCATCTCAAAATAATCGTATCGTTCAAATTTATATTCTCCTTCCTGTAACGAAGCACCTGCTAACATTTTGAAAAGTGCAATCAAACAAATTGCAATTTTTTTTTCAAATGTTTCATAAGATATTAAATAGTCAACGCTTGTAACGAACTTCATGGAATAATTGTTTCTAATTAAGAAAATTGTTTGAAAATTTTCATGTTGAACAAAAATGGTACTTTCAATTTGAAGTGCCAAATTTGTAATAATAATCGGAGTTGTAATTTCTTAGTTGTAATTTCAGATGTATTCATGTATCACATAAAGACAATGACTCGAAGTTGAAACTTAGTTTGAAACAACACGGAGATTTGATGTCTTGGGTCACACCCTGACAGTCTGAGATTTCAAACTGATAACAATATGCATAAATCTTGGGAGCTTTAGACTTTGATTATTTAACGGTTAAGATCTTTGGGACAATTATTGTATGTGGAAGGAACTTTTAATTCAATATTTAATGACGTAATTGTGCCTTAATCAGTGAATAATATTCCACTTAACGTGTAACTTCGATAGCGCGGAATAGAGTTAAGTAATTAGACTTTGGGCAAATCTTATTATTTCAAGTTATGCTCAACTATAACAATTAACAAGCAACATCAATATAAGTCTAATTTTTCCCTTCCTCCTTTATTCAACTGAATTTAATTAATAGTTTGATTAGTTTACTGAATACAATAAAATGATCAAAATTAACCCTATTATTAAAGAAGTCGTATTATTTTTTATTTCAATTGCAAAATTGCAAAATTCCATTTTTATGACTCAATTTCAAAAACCAAATTACGAAATATTATACTCATTATAGTTGGATTTATGATACGATCCACGTTCTGAGTTGCGTGTTAATGATATATTCATATTAGCGCTATAGTTTTGTTCCAACATGATTTGTGATTGAATAACACGACGTTTTCAACTCACCAATCAACCAAGCGGAGATTTATTATACAAAAACTCAAAAATACTGATTTTATGTATTATTTTTCAAGATGAATAATGAATTGAAACATAAAATGTAATTCTATTTCAATCAGATTTTTTCCCTTATATTCCCTTTTTTATAATGATGAAGAAAAAACTTTTCCCTCTTTGTGAGAGTTTACTTAAAAATGCTGTTCGAAAATTTTTTCTTGTAATAATAGTTTATCTTTTTTATCTACTACTTAACTGATTTTTTTACTTACCAGTTTTTCCATAGTTCTAGTTTTTGACGAAACTTCCATTTCAAACTGTTTTTATCTAAAAACCAAAAATTATTACTCGAAAAGAAATTTAACTATTAAAAAAAATAAAAAAAATTTTGTTTAACAAAAATAATCTTTTTATAAGGTCGACTACTTTTCCTCCACTTTTTCATAGTTTGACGAAACATCTCATCTTTTCTTCAACCTAAAAAATATAAAAATTAGGTTTGAAAAGAAATTAATTAAAATAAAATTCACTCTTTGTTTTGTTTATTCAACATAAATAACCTCTTGATTGTGTCGAAAATTTCCTTCTACTTTGGGAATTATCTTGAGTTTGTCACTGCGCCTTTTCACGCTACGGTGATACACGAAATGAGATCTAATACATCTCAACTGTCTTTGTTGCCAAGGTGTAGATTTCATCCCTCCGTTCAAACTTCCCATCAGCTTCTTCATGTGAGATTTTTCCCAAGCTCAAGTTACCTTTAAATGAGTTAATAAAGATAAAAACATTTGGGCAGATCAAGATTAATTATTTTTCTTTGATAATAAATAATTATTACAACAAAAGAATGATTTTTTCTTACTTGGCCTTTGAGATGTAATTCCAGTAGCTGTTTTTATGGACTGCACGTGTGTTGCATCACTTTACCATGTTCTTCCCTATCATCAAGATCTAAGACGGTTAATTAAAGCTGAGTTCAAATTCGCTTTGTCGACTAACGTGATTCAGATTATAGGAGTAACTTAGAGCCAGATGATATTTTGTCACAGAATCTAATCGATTGTTATCGTTTGAGGCTCATGTAACTCCTTTGCGGGCAAGCCAAACATAACTGAACATAACATAAACAAATTGCAAACACGAGTAAGAAAATTAACCTGCATTACCGACGGAGTTCGCCAATTTGTACCGGCGAGGGATCGAATCAAACTTGTAAGAATCAAAACAATAACAAAGATATGTGGAATTGTATTCATCGATGTTATTCGAGCTTTTTCCCAGGCGTTTGATTATATTTTGATTATTTTATCAGATAAACAGAGGTTATTCAAATTATTCCCATGGGCAAAGTCACTCAAACCAGGCGCAGGACGAGACGCGAGTTGCAAAAAGTCAGGCAGGAAGCTCTTGCTGCAAAACAACGACTGGTTTGAAATTTGCCAAAATTTTAGGGTTATGTTTACAATCGTTTTTTTTTTTTAAATTTTTTAATTACTTTTTATTTTTTGGTATTTTATTTTATATTAACTTTTAATTTTTATATTAAAATTTTTAATATTTTTTTAGAATGTATTTTTGTATTCAAAAATTGATCATTTGATTTCAGAAAAATAATCGATTGCTCAATTTCAATTTGTTTCAGAAAAAAAAGAATCCAAAGCCAAAACAAAAAGTGGTAATCAACGACATCCTGAAAGACATCGTCCAAAAGAGAAATGAAACTGTAATGATCACGATTAGTGTTAAATTTTTCATTTACGATGTTCACTGATCGGTCACAAAACTGAAACAAAATTAATCTTGCTAATGTGAAATTTGTTTCGACGTGATTTCAGAAAAACGGAGCACAAGTTCATAAAAAAGGAGCACCTAAAATAGTAACTAACGACGCTTCAACGGTAATACAATAATTGCGTTAGTTCTTTATTTTTATATTTCTTTCATGAACGAAACATTTTAAAAATCTTTCAGATGACAATTTTATCAAAGTGACATGTTTAACGTTCACCATTATACATTTATTTGATAAATACAAAATATTTTAATTCAATCTAGAAATTGATCAAACTGTCCAATCAGATTTTAAATGTAGCATCACATTCGCCAAACAAAAACAGTATCGAAATCATTTTATTTACATCTGACCGAGTGGAAAGATAAAATATATGCTATTATAGCTTTTTATTTTCATTATTTAATTTCCTTGTTTTCTCTTCGTTAATAACGTTCTCTAATTCGGTTCGTTTGCAGGACGTTGGTTTCTACCAGAAAGGTTACAAAGGTGCTGAGATAAAAAATGACGGTAAATTCAATATTTGTTCAATCTTTTTTATGTCATTTTTGTTATTTTTATCATTTTTCAAGTTTTTTTTTCAACTCTTATTTTTTTAGTTAAAGGATTAATTGACAAAAAGAAACAAGCTCGGATAGATGATGATGTTTTATATCTAATGAATGGCAACAATGAAAAAATAAGGTACCCAAATAACTCTAAAAATCTGTGTTTTACGGTATAAAATTCCAAATAAAAATTTTCAATTTTATTAATTTAATTTGAATATTTTAGCAGCAATGAAAAGATGAATAATTTCCACCGATCTCAAAAAAACTATGTCGCGCCTGATTTTATGAGTTCGCCCGAGGTCGAGAACAAGAACAAATCATGGAAATGTATTTTCAACGACCCATTAGAGAAGGACGTAGAGAACCATGTTCGTTACAAACACGATCCTCACAAGTACAAAATCAATTCGCTGAAAAATAATGCTTTTGGTTTCATCTCATTTTGGTAGATTGAAATGAAGATCTGTTTTAGATTCTCGCCGCTTTTTTGTCGCAACCGACTGGACGTCAAAAAGGATGAGACGGTCAGACTACAAAGCCAAGTGCTACCCAGTGAACCGAAAGTCACCCTGAAAAATGTCCTGGAGATAAAAGAACTCTCCTCAAAGATCGCCCAGGAAATTTCGACCATGAAAATGGGAAGTCAATCGGGTAAAAAAATTGTCCAACTACATTCATAAATGACATATTAATGAGAATTATAGATATTGTAGTGTTTTATGAAATTGATATTTTAAGATTATAAAAAATTGGTGAAAATAAAAAAATTGCATAAAAAACTAAATCAGTGGACTAGTTTTTAAAAAAAGTAATTTTTTTTGCATTTTTTTGATAATTTAGGTACACTGCGCGAAGAACTGGAATTCCTCAGAACGACGTGCAGGAAAAGTTGGGTGGAAAACTTGAACAGCTGCAAACAGAAGGAATCGATCGAGATACAAGCATGTTCAGGAACAACAACCCAATCTATCATCTGCAACGCACTCTTCCCAGAGCTCAAGGATTCCCAAAGACATTCCACAGAGGCTACGCCAAAAAAACGGGAGATAAATTTTTTTCAAAGTGGGTCGTCGATTTCAACGCCAACTCCATTCAAATTCTTGTTCACGCCCATGGGAAAGTCAACTCAAGTTGGAAATAAATTATTTTTTCCTTCGAGTATCTTGCAGAAGGAAAAGTCTGTGTATTATAGGCCAGAGAATTTTGGAAATGCATTAAAGGATCGTTTTCCCATTGACATGAGCTTCAGTACGAGAAGTATGAAGGCCATGTCCATCGACAGCGACGACGAGGAAGTTAGAGTTATGGAAACTAAACCGACGAAGGAGGACCGGAAGCTTTTAGTCCCGGAAAACAATTACAAGGATGCGCAAAACATCTTTAGACACCAGACAAAATCGAAATACAAAAATCAATCAATTTTCACTAAAGAGTTAATGTACGGTGGTCAAGGGACAAGTCACATGAATTATATTGACAAAAAATCGGTTAGTAATTTGTTTGATTCGTTTTGGTTTTTGTTATAAATTTTTTGTTTTATCTCAGTATAAATTGGTGATTTGTTTTAGTTTCAGAAGGACCACAATTATACTAAACGACGGATACATCAGCCGGTGGCAGAAAAAAAGCATGAATTTGCCCATACGTCCTACTATAATGCTGACTTGAACGTTGATCAGAACATGCACGAACATCCAAGGAGGAGATTATCCTCCGATAGATCAAGCTCCAGGAGTGACGAGAGAAACTTCGCGTCTACGTCCAGGTTGTCGAGCGGTGACGAGAAAGACAGGGCCATTCGAAACATCCCTCGGCAGAAGAGTCATCGTCACGGTTTCGACAACCATGATCAATACTTGGTAAAACGCGAAAACGCAGCTATAAAATTCGATAAATTTGTCCGTCAAGTCGCAATTAAGTACATTGTGCCAACGCTATTTCGATCAATTTTCCCTGCCTTAACTTAATAGTCCGCCTATTACAACGGCAATGCGGTTACCAGTAATATAATGAGTCGGGCACAATCGTATAACTTAATTCTTAATTGAATTTCCTGGTTCACTTGTAACCTATAGCCTGGCTAGCAATTACGAGATTTCATTCCACTGATAATCTTATCTCTTATTATAATAAATTGATTTAAACATTTAATTTCTGATTTAAACATTCAACAAAAAACTAATCTTGAAACTAAAATTGACTTCCAAATGAAAATGTTAGATAAAATAAAATGAAAATTTAATTTACATTAATCAGGATCATTGTATCTTTTGAGATTTATTTTATTTCTAAAATTTCAATTATTTTTCAGGTTTGTCTCCAAAATGCATCAGGCGGTTCGCATCAAAGCTACGAAAATCACAAAAGCATCCAACCGAGCCCGCGACGAGACCAATTCGTTGCCGCTGAACTAAGCAAGACAAAAAATCCAACTATCGTCGTGGTGATGCCACCCTGCGGGATACAGCACATGGATTACAATGAAATAAGAAATGTGTCGCGCAATGCCTGTCAATTTTTGAGCCAGGGATCTCACCAGCATCCTGGCTTCAGTGACTCGTCAGCGGTCTGCATCACGCAGCCGTCCAAGTTCCTCAAAATCGAGGAGGACAAGCGGTTCCTGAAGAAACCGATTTATCTTAACCAGGAAGACGATGAAACCCATCGCAAAGTTGGCCGAGTTGTGTCCATGGATGGGATGCGACCGAAACAGTTCTGCTGTAACAGAATGCCGGTTTTAAAAGAAAGCGACGAGAGGGACGTTTCTTCCAGTCAACGGTTTCATGTAACTAACCTTTTCACTCGATTTGTCATAATAGTTTTGGGCGACTTATTTTTTAATTGTTATTAAACTAAAGTAACAATTTTAATTATTATTTATTATTTATACGAAATAAAAAAACTCAAAAAATTTGTCACCTTGACAGTTATAAGTAAAATGTAATTTAATTTTTAAATAAATTAGTTTTTTTTCAAACTTGCAAATTTTCAAAACTGAAAAGAAGACAAGTTCGTTCCCTTAGTAGTTCTGGTAAAAACAACGTGTTGATAATTATAAATCGTACTTCTGAAACAATAAAAAAATTTGATATAAATTTTATTTTAGTCGTTTCAGAGGAACCGGCATGTCTGCAGAAACCAGGGTGTTTCAAAAAATAGATGCAATTTGGAAAAATTGCATTGCTGTTGCGATAGGTGTTATTCCTTGGATAATGAATGTGAAGTCCGGCCGGTGAAACACTGTTCGCAACCAATCGAGGATTCAAGATACAATAGACGTGACGACTATTACTTTCAGAATTAACTTGAAAATTGTCTTTACTGTAAGCCATATAATTAATAGACGTAATTTATTCCGGTCTGATCTCATCTGAAAGATTCGTAAGTCTGATTTTGTATGACTGAATGAAACTTTATTTAATCAGATCACTATAATTTACTCAGATCTCAGATTTCTTATGAAATATTATTTCCATAAGAAAATTAAGACAAACAAAGTATTAGTGTTATTCTAAATAATTGTCTAATCGTATTTAACTTTGCAAACATTTATAAAAGTTTGAATGCAAAATTTTATACAAACAGAAATCTATTTAGATATATTTTTATTCTACTGTATTAAACATTTTAAAATTAGATAAAAATAATTAAAACTAACATTAAAAGAAATTTAACCAGATAATGCAAATTACAAACAAAATAATTATAATTGTTTGTTGTAAAATTATTTGTGATCTGGAAACTTTCGTTTAATCATACATGTTCAGACGTTGAACTTTTTTTCCTAAGATAATTGTCTAAATTAACAATTATCGTTTACTTTGGTTTCAGATTCGATCGAGTATCTTTTCGAGATTGGTTGATGGTACTCGTACTAACGAGCGTGATGACGACTAATTTATCTAATCACATCAGCGATTATTTCTCTTAGCTTCACGCCAGTCGAAAAAACATAGACAATTGTTTATATTTATCCTGTTTCTATTTTGTTTGTATTACGTTTATTATATCTACTTTATTTATTTATTATCGATTGCATACAATTACATATGTAATTCGATACAAATTATTACACCGTAATGACTTTTTGATAAAAATGTACTCCCTGGGATCAAATCGGACAATTAGGAAGTAATTATTGATAATTAATTTATGTTCGCGCTCAAATGGAAATATATGTGTATTTTTTTATAAAAGCGTTTGTACAAAAAGGAACGAGAAGATATTCCTATGATTATTATGTATCTCAGTTGAAATTACATTGAAATCGATTTTGTAATTTTCATCTATCATAATTCAAGATGAAATACCGTTTTCTTGTTGCGAAAACTTTTGTGATTGTTCACGTGGAGTCTAAAGTTTGTGTCACATTTGATATGTTGTGATTAAAATAGCAATGCATACACAAATAATTCGTAATTAAAAAACTGAGCGAAAAAAAAATCAAAAAATTGTAAAAAAAAACTTGAAAAGCAAATTAAAATTGCATTGCACACGACAGAGTATTGAATTTGGTTTATTTCACCGGTCATTTTATCGTTAAATTGATAAATGATAATTAACACATAATTATTTAATACATTATAAAAATTTGATAAGTGTCAAATCATGGGATTTATTGAAAAACGCAAAAATAATGGAAGCAACGATGTTTGTTGAAAAATTTTTCAAGGACTCGACGATAAGGAAAACCGGAAGCAGATAGTAACCAATCGCACTAATGCACGGACGGAAACTGCGTCTCCGCCTTCGTTTGAACAGTCTTCAAAACAGGAGAATAAGTTATTCGAGTCCCAGCATCGTTCATAAGTCCAATTTATACTTTGTGCTCAGTGTTCCGCGTTTTCTTCAGCACGTAGTTCAGAGTTATGTGCCAAGTGACAATCCAACAATTTTCAGAGCAGCTTGAACAATGAAGAATTTCTTCCTGATAGCATTCCTCTGTTCTGCGTGGGTTACTAGTTCTCCTGCCAGTTCAAGTGAGAAATATTTTCATCAAACAAATATTTTGATACAAACGAACTCACTGTTTTAATTTTTATCTCATTTTCATTCATTGAAACATTTGTCGTGCGTTTTTTGTATTTTTTGTATTTGTAAATTGTTCAATTTAAAAAACAGTGTATACAAAATGAAAACAAATGATGATTTTTACTAATTATTTATCATTTTTTCAGGCTATCAGTGCCCTCATGTAGATATAGAAAACGGGAGGACTCGTTTAAGAGCAAAGGGACGATTTATAAAATTCTTCTGCCACGAGGGATTCACCCTCATTGGCAACAAATATTCGGATTGTGTTAAGGGCAAATGGGAATCGCCTCAACCAGTCTGTGCCAGTCAGTAATTTTGCAACTTTCATTTTAAAAACTGCTTCTAATTTTGATTTGCTACAATGTCGCTAAATTCAATGTTGGAATCTCCTCAGTGCTTAAAAATGTCGTGCAAAATTTACATCCACCAATTGTATATGAAAAGGCAATTAATTAGCAGCCGAGTCGCACTAATTGTGTCCATAATTTTTGTTCACAACTGAGGCATCGCATTTCATTTCTCGTAATCTGTTTCGTTTAATAATGAGCCCGCAAAGTGGGTACTGCGAATCGAGCACAGTTCTAATGCAATGCTGTATATCAAAATGGCTGTGCGAATTTTAATTAAACAGAACAAACAAAAAAGAAAGTCTAGCAAGGTTGGTTCAAATTGAAACGATTGTTTCAGGCTCAAACTGCCCGAGTCTACCAAAACCAGAGAACGCTGACGTAGTGCCGTCGTATCATGGCGCTGTATTAATGTATTTTTGCGAGTCAGGCTACACGCTTATCGGAAACTCGGAAATTTATTGTAATGGCAAACACTGGAATGGCACTGCTCCATTCTGTCGAGGTGAATTCCCTTTTATTATAACAAGCTTTGTTTGGTAAAAAGAAAGTAGTAAACTTTCCTAACCGGATCCGCAGATCGGATCAAACAGGACGAAGAAAAAAAGAGTGGACAATTTTCTCTCGCCTGCAATTTTTATGAAAGGAACGTTTACAACTGTATTTATGATTTTTTTATTTACCAAGATATGTTCGCTGAAAAATGTATATTTGATATGTATTTTATTTAATTTTATGGAAAAAATAAGTGAGAGTAAATATACTAAAGCAATTATTTGTTTGCACAGAAAAAAATGTGCCACCGCCGACGTCGTGCGACTTCGAGAAACGAGACCTGTGCTGGTGGGAGCAGGACCCGTTCCACGACTTCGATTGGCAGAGACACAATTTCGAGACGCCGAGTTCAAAGATTGGAACCGGCCCAACGTTCGATCACACGTTGGGGCGCGGACAGGGCGGTAAATAAATGCGATCGAGTTGGATATCAGATTGGGTTCTATGCTCGTCAATTGAATTGACTATCGATTAATTTCAGGTCATTATCTTTACATCGAGGCGTCGGGCAAATTGGCCAATGACACGGCTCGCATCAACTCGCCCCTTTACAACGGCTCGTACACGCACAACGGGTGCTTCTCCTTTTGGTACCCCCCTTTTATTTTGTCACCGAAACAACCGACAAAATGTATATTCAAAATTCTGACGATAAATTTTCATCATGATTCGTTATTTTTAGGTACCACATGTTCGGCCAGACCATCGGCACCCTGAACGTGTATTTCAAGCCGAAAAATGAAAACAGCTCGAAATTAATGTTCACGAAGAGCGGCGACCAGGGAGATGAATGGCACCGCGGAATGTTCCGATTACCTGTTGTGGAAACGAATTTCCAAGTCAGTCTTTCTTTTGACGATTAATAATTTATGAAAGCGATTAAACTTCCCATTAACACCCGGGCTATGATTGCAGCTCATAATCGAGGGTGTCCGCGGGCAGAAATATATGAGCGACATAGCGATCGATGACATTGCAATTCTTCAGGGGGAGGAGTGCAATCAAACAATAGAAACCACCGTCACCGACCGGACCAACGGCGGTAAAAACGAGTCGGGTTAAACATTTTATAAACATTTTATTCCCGAGAAAGTTGACAACTGTTACAGATGAACTAACCACTCTGCCACGATCTGTCTGGCGGGTTACTCATGTCCCTTCCCCTTTTTTTTAGATCTAGTGGAGATCGTCCATGCGTCGCTCACGTGCCGCGGCAAGTGCACTAATTCTCTCCTCGGAACGCCCCCGCCGCCCGACCTGGCCACGGATAACTGTTACTGTACCATCGATTGCGCAGACTACTCCCTCTGCTGTCCAGACTTTGTTGCCTACTGCCTCAGTGGTACAACATCGAATCATAACAATTCAGTTGCAATTTTTTAATTGAATACAATTTTTTTTCGCGTAGTTCAATTTGTTTAAATGCAGTAACATTTTTTTAATAAAACACAATTGTTATGATATACTATTAAATCTATTTTTAAACACTAACATCTTCTGAGAAAATACACAATTTTGAACAAGTAATTCTTCAATTTTTTACTTTTCGGATTTTGGTATAAAAACACATACAAAAAGAAATTTACGATTTCCAAATGTTAACAAAGAAATTCATTGCTGTTTTATTTATTATAATTACAATTTGAAATCAAATATAAAAAAATAAAGAGTTTTTCGTACAGATTTTTTTTGTTAATTTGTTAAATTATCATTATTTTTCAGATATTTCAACCGATATACCAGATATTGTAACAACGCCGTCTTTGATTTCAACTTCAACCCTTGCCCCACACGACGTACCGATAAATCGACCGGATGGCATTGATCCAATTGTCCAAAAGTCCAGTACGATGAGCACAACTACTTTTATCGAAGTCGAGACGCCGGCTTCGACGATAAAACAAAAAACCGAACCTGACGAGGAACCTGAGTGCGAGCAGTGCTATGAAGGTGGAACTTTGAAATGTTTCCCATCTTTTATTCCTTCAGTCTCATCTTTTTTTATTTTGCTATTTCTATAGAAAAATTGTCTAAATTACTATATACTGATTTTTTTTAAATAAATCAAAGTCTAAATGGTATTGACGACATGTTATATTTTTGTTTCATTTTTATTTTACAGTTTCCGATACAGGAGAAATAATGCACACCACGCAGCACCTGCATCGTCAGGACGTGCGACTTGGCATGGCGAGCATTTTCGGCATCGTTGTGGGACTCCTGGCAGCAGTTACCATCACAGCAATCACCGCCTTTGTCATTCTGCATCAGCGTCGGTCGTACAAAAGGGGAAATAGTAGCTCCGGTCTGTCGGAGGACAGCGACGTAAGGTTCCTAACATCGGACGAGGCTCTCGACTTCCACATCGCCAGACCGTCGAGCGGCGACTACGATGAAATTTGAGTAACTGTAGTTGAGATATAAAATGCCTGTTTCGATTTTTTACGCTGCCACGTTATATATTTACTGTTGATTGGTATTCAGGTCCTGTGGATCACTTTTCGCTAACAGCCATGCACAGTTAAAAAAAAAAGAAAGAACGAAATTGCAACGAAACTGACAAAACTGAGTTTGCAAAACACAATTTTTTATATGTAAAATATTTACTTGTCGTATTATTGATTCAGTTTCAGTTGTGTAATTTCGTTTGAAATCGTGTATACTTTTTACCTGAGAAAAATAAATTGTAAAGTTTGAAAGTAAAGAGGAAAAGAGGGATGGCATCTTTTTTTTAAAGTTTTATACGCGGCACTTGAAAATGATTGCATGCCCAGTCAACCATAAAATCACTGAGACGTCACTGTGACAGGTTTAAAAGGAACAAAAATAATCCTTCCAAAAACGCGAATGCTATGCATGTGACACATACGTGACGTCACCGTTACCGTCACTGGGATTTTATGGTTGACCGGAAATTTATTTCCATTGTAGTGGTTAATTAACATGAGATGGGCTCAGGCTCTCTCCCAATTAAGCTAAAAATTATTTCAAATATTTGCCGTTCTTGTTTTGCTTATCAAAACTGTTCACTTCTGATTGAATTGATGATATTAAACTTTTTTTAATTACTTTTTTTCCTCGTCAAGGTTCCATTTATTTAAAAACGAGGGTACAGTTTTCTTTTAAACTTTATGAGTAATTTCGAAATATGTATTGAACTAATAATAATTTTAAACTTCATAATGAATCGATGGTCCATTACTTTCATTATTTTATTCACTTTTTTTAAGGATAAAAGAATCTGTTTCATTAGTTAAATCTTCGCGATATGTATTTAAAATGTATTTGGAATGAACGTCATTTGATAAAAAATTCATCTTGGTGTAAAAATAACTAAACTTCAAAGATAAAAGTTTAATTTTTTTATTATTCAAATTCAATGTTTTTCAGTTTTATTCTTCTGTGATAAATAAAACAAAATTACAATCCTTATTTCGCCGCCTTTATGTAACTGATTACTTTATCATCAATTTCAGCACTGCTATTTTGAATACCAGACTCCTGGGGAATCAAAAGCTATTTTAGTACTCAAATTAAACTTTGAGTGAATGAACGTATAATTTGATAACATTATTAAAGAAAATTATTTTTCAATTAAATATTAAAATATAACTCACACGCGCAATCGCGAACAATTCATCTAAATAATTTTTATAATCTTCTCTCGTAGCCTCAGTTTCGGTCTCGTCTTCTTTCTGGAAAATTTTTAATAGAAAAAAATAATATTTAGGAAGATAAATAATTTGCAAGTTGAACACCAAATAATAACTCACATGGTCAAGTGGAAACAATTCATCAAAATAATTTTTATAATCTTCCCTCGTCAATTTGTTCTTTTCTTCTTTGCTCATCTTAGATAACTTTTCCATAAGATTTCTCAATCGTTCGATGAAGGCAGCATTTGCCTGAAATTAAAAAAAAAAAAAGTAAATTAATTATTTGATAATAAAAATGTAGCAAAAATTAAATAAAATTACAAACTCTTTTCACGTTTTCAGTTTTTGCAAATGTTTCAAGATCTCTCTTAGTCTTAGTTTCAGTCACATCTTCTCTCTGGAAAATTTTTAATAGAAATAAATAATATTTAGAAAGATGATAATTCGCTAGTTGAACACCAAATAACTCACATGTTCAATTGGGAACAATTCATCAAAATATTTTTTATAATCTTCTTTCGTCAATTTTTTCTTTTCTTCTTTGCTCATCTTAGATAACCTTTTTAAAATATTTCTCAATCGTTCAATAAAATCGGTATTTTTCTGAAATTTGAAAAATTCATTTTATTTTTTTTTTTATAACAGAAAATGTTGCAGAATTGAAATAAAAGTACCAACTTTTTCTAGATCTTCATTTTCTGCAAATGTTCTAAGATCTCTCTTAGTCTTGGTTTTGGATTCATCTTCTTTCTGAAAAATTTGTAATAGAAACCCATATTATTTAAAACAACGATAATTTGCCAGTTGAACATTAAATATTAACTTACATGTTCAATCGCGAAAAATTCATCATACATTTGTTTGTAATCTTCCACCGTCAATTTCTCCTTTTCTTCTTTGCTCATCTTGGATAACTTTTCCAAAAAAAATTGCAATCTTTCAAAAAAATTTGTGATTTCCTAAAATTTTAAAAGTTAATTTGATCTAATTATTCAGTTTTTTATTTTTTGATAATAAAAATGTGACAATGAAATAAAAGTACCAACTTTTTTTAAATCTTCATTTCCTGCAAATGTTCTAAGATCTCTCTTAATCTTGGTTTTCTCCTCGTTTAATTCCACCTGATCTTTTTTCTGAAAATATTTATTAATTATTTATTCGTTATTGAAAAAAAAAAAATTAATTTTGCTAAACAAAACTCCTTACGAAGTCTGCTATATCAAAACATTAGTGGATATACAATTGTTTCGTCTAAAACAAATACACACTTTTATTATTTCTCCTTAAATAAATTTATTATGTTTAATAATTAAACACATTTTAAAATCGCGCGTTCATCTTATAAATAAAGATGATTTACAACCCAACGGAAATTGGGAAAAATGCCCATCTGGCAAACAACTGAGGCAATTTCTTTCAGAGTTGTACTTTCGGGTTTTTATTATCGTGTTTGTTTAAAAGATTTTATTGAATTTTCTTTGTCTAAACCGTGTCGCGCGGACGATCAAAGTGTTTATTTAGAAAACTGCTCTTGAGTTTTTTGTAAAATAATTTACAACGCTGCGCGCATTATGATTTGGGTGCGCCTAAACAAACATACGAGTGGACAAAGGGCTTTTTTTACGACGCTCGCAGTACTGTTATTTGTGTTAATGGAGAGAGGCGAAAGTGGACTTTTCTGACGTCTCTGATTGGAAGGAATTTTGGGTCTTGTACCCCCGTTAAATAGGACCGGACCGTACCCTCCTCTCTTTAGGACGAAGGACACACTGTAGTTTTAAGCAATGTGTATAATAACTGAAATTATTCAGTATCCGAGTATGATAAGAACCGGTCATCCGGAAAAGTTAGTGTAAACGTGAACTTGTGTTTTAAAGACTGAAAAGTGTTGAATAAACTTAACGAGGGGGTTGACACCGTCAGAGGTTTTCCTCCCGGGTTGTAGCCCAAATAAATGTTTTTATTTCGCACACATTAAGGGATATTTAATGACCGACTGCAGAATAGGAACGCCCGTTTAATTGCCGGAACAATAATGCTGGAATGTGTATATATATAAATATTTAAATATTATATATGTATACAAATATATGTCAAATTGATATTTTTATATAGAATTTATTTAATTTATTAATTTAATTTTATATTAAATTTATATAATTTATTGCCACTTTATAAAAATTTATAAATGACATATATATGGAATATATTTTTTTTATATAAATATAAAAATAAACGTGAAATACAGTTTGAAATATATTTTTGACAGTATGGATTGTTAGAATTATATGCTTCTATAAATCTATGCCCTCTGTGAACGTTCATATCATGTTGATACTCCGGTCCGGTTCTCGTCCGATCACCGAAGATAAGCAACATCGAGCGTGGATAGTACTTGGATGGGTGACCGCTTGGGAACACCACGTGATGTTCGCACTTTTTTTTAGCATATTTATATGTGACCCATTTTTGAAATAGAATGTTTTTTAGATTCAAAAAATGAAATTTTCAAAATTTTCAAAAATTTTTAAACAGAATATTTCTCACAAAAACTTCAAATGGCATGTTTTTTACTAACTTTTGAAACGGCATAGACTTCTTAAGGAATGTCGTTCAATAAAAATATTTCATTTTCTTAAATAGATTTTTTTTAATTGAATCGTTTTTACTCACCAATCCCAAATATCTCACAATTTTGTCATAATAATATTTAACTTCATCGATAAACTTTGGATTGTTACTCAAAAATTCGTCTATTCTTTTCTTAACTTCCGTAAAGTATATCTTAAGTTTATCATAGATATACAATGTATCATCTAGCGTATCCATGACATTTTTCAGTTTTTCCACAATTCCGGATTCTAAAAGGGCACTTACGCTCGAACGTCGCGAAATGATTTTCCAGATCGAGGGAATTTTTGAAGAAAAAAAAAAGTTTTAAATAAAAAAATG
>JAPYZS010000667.1:0-35308 GCA_030522925.1 Trissolcus japonicus | reverse complement strand
TATTTTTTTTATTTTTTTTTTTTTTTTTTTATTTTTTTTTTTTATAAATTTATTTTTTTAATTTAATTTTTTTTTTTTTTTTTTTTTTTTTTTTTTTTTTTTTTTTTTTTATAAAAGGTATATTTGAGTCAAAACAGACATTTGTCGTCACAATAAGTGTGAATTAATATAAAGAGATATGTCAAAGTATGAAGAAGGAAAAGATACGTCAAATAGAAAAAAAGAGAAAGTCAGAGAAAAGAGAGAGAAAGAGAGGGGGATGAAATGAAAGAGAGGGAAATAGTAATGGTAGTACAAAGTATAAACGTAGAATGTAATGCTATATAATGTAAAAAAAATTTTAAATCCTGCGCGATACAGTGACTATAGTTTAGTAACAAGAAGGATGCGTAACCGGATTATTTGCGAGCCATTGTAAAGTTCTATTTTGGTTCGTACGCTGCTGTAAGAAAATGCTTCTTGATCGTTGATGCGGAAATTGCAATGGTCTAGTTTTTTCACCTGTCTACTTTTTCGGGTGAAAAAAAGTTTCAATTGTCAGATTTGAGAGAGAAAAAAAAAATTGTTTGCCAATTGTGTACGATCGGAATTCCTGTGTGATTTTGTGTACAACATTAATCCTCTATTTTCATACGATGAAAAATGAAAATTGGAAGGAAATGCGTAATTTGGATGAAAAATGAAAAAACAGAACTTTGAATGAAATTCGAATGGGAACAAAATTTGTCAGGAAGAAATTTGTTTCTCATTTAGAATTTCTTTTTTTTTTGAGGTTTCTTATTTTTTAATTACAGTTTCTTTTATTTTGTGCAGAAACGCGCCAATAAATTTGTCACAAAAATATTTCTTTCGAGTCAAGAATAACGGTTTGTGAAAAAAAAAAGGCGAAAAAAGGGAGTCGAAGAAGAAGAAGTTGGAATATCGGACGTGGTTTAGAGCGGAAATCTCACGTTCGAGCGAGCACAAAAGAATAACTTGGAAATCAGGCTCGATGCCACGGGCGATCAAAACCTCGTTAGATCCGGACCCGAAAAAGTTTTCGGATATAATAAATGTGGGAACAAGAGCGCAAACGCGACGCCCACTCCTAACACAATTCCACGTGCATTCACCTTATATTATACTTTTACAAACTACTCGTTTTACGCGACTTTATTTATGACACCTGAAAGTCAGCAGCATCAATCCGTACAAAAAAAATCAATTTCCTGGTCCCATTCTTCATATTTATAAGTCTATTTGTATGAGCTGAATCAAGACTAATTTTTCCCGACAAAAAAACTTCGGTTCGATAAATAATTATTTTTCCGAATCAACTTTTTTATCACTTTTTATAAATCCAATTTTTCAAATATTATTTTAATTATCCATTGGATTTAAAAAATGTAATTTTTTATTTCAATAAACATTAAGGAGTTTTAATTTAAGACATTTGTTTCTTAACATTTTGAAACGATTTTTATTTATTTTATTTCTGAAGAGATCTCTCGGTTAGTTGAACAAAAGGTTTTCAAAAAGAAAAGCTGGTGCGCAATTAAAAAAGCCGCCAAACTTGACCCTGCTTAACTGCAACTTGACATTATCCATCCACTTCAACACCTCAGGGAAAGATTTATATTCAGGCTTCTATGTAAGAATGTCACATTGATCTGCCGATCGAGTGAATTTCGATGCGCGCGACCCTTGTGTGACTTCTTGTGGTAATCTGGGATAAGATTTTCCACAATCTTGATAGGGGCCCACACACTTATCCCATGAAAAGTATCTAGTAGCTGTTTTTTCTGAAAAAAAAAAAAAAAAAAAAAAAATAGAATCAATTTTTTCTAAACAAAAAAAATCAGAACTGAAATGTTAGTTTGAAATGTCAAATTAAATTTCAAATTTTCATAAACTTCTCCTACTAATTTTAATTTTTCAAAAAGTATAATTTTTAAAACAAAACAAATAAATTTATTTGTTTTGTTTTGATTGTTTAGATTCATTATTTATATTGACATTGTTGTATTTTCTACTTCAAGGTGACATGAAAAATCTGGTTTGTTTACAAAACCGAGTTGAAGTCAAAAGGTCAAAAACAAGAGTTTACTTACAACAGTTTAATGTTGTAAATCACTTTGTTTACAAAACCCAGTCAAGGTCATAGAGGATCATAGTTGGTTTCATTAAACAAAATAAACCAGGCGGTTCTTTGCAACTTCCAAGAATCGTCCGATTTCATAATACAAAAACAATTGTTGCATGACCCCCTGACCTCGACTCGTTTTTTGTAAACAAACCATTTCACCTCGCCTGGCTCATGCAAAGTCCGCGATTATATCTTCGTCTCAACCAAACCGATGATTATAAAACTAATCGGCGCTGAAGCGTGACATTGTGGTGACTGGTTCATTGACTGGGACTAGGATAAGTATTTGTTTACTTATGCGCGACTACAACTGTCGGTAAGGGGGGTGGCGATGAGCGCCGCCGTTATCGGGAGCGTGCGAGTGAGAGAGAGAAAGTGCGTGCAAAATGAAAAAATGTATACACGGGGAACGGCGCGGGGCCGTAGGAGAGCCAACGGCGCGTTTAATGCTCAGACACTTTGCGTGCACTCGACGAGTACCTATAAAGAGGAGCGTCTGTAGCCACAACATAGCAATTTAACTTGCTCACGTGCGAGCGGTTAATGCTCTTACGGGATTCCGAAAAGATCAGCCAGCATTACTATGCTATTAGCGTGACTAAAACCGGCTTGCTTCCATAAACCTATACCAACGTGCGCCTCTACTTTATTCCAACGCCCATTCATAAACTTTTGGTCAATTTTCTTCATTGAGCACTCTCCTCATGGACGCCTCATCTCCAAGACAGTTGTTTCTTCCAACCATTTTTTCATCGGCCTCTTCAAACCTAACCTCAAAATCATAAAAACCCATACGTTCAACCGAAAACAAAAAGGCGAATAAAATTTAACCATGACAATTTGGTTGAATTAATACACCATTGCTGAAAGGGTGAAACGGGGAGGGTGAAGAGGGGGTAGGGAGGGAGGAGGGGGTGGTAAGTGAAATTGCGCGAAAATTTCGTGAAAATTGTGAGTAACGCCGCGGAAAGAGGGCAATTGTCGTCGCGCGGCAGATTCCATTGTAAATTATTGGCAGCGTTGCGCGGATTGGACGGCCGGGCCACGCCCCCAGGCGCGTCGCATATCGATCCCCCTCCCGGGCGGCGGACCAATCGGGACGCCCGACGCTGGGCGAGCGACAGCGCTCCCCCCAGTCGGCGACGCTGTCCGCAGCCCCCGAGCGTATATTTCATGCAAGCCTATTGGTGCGCCGCTCCAGGCAGCGATTTTTGCTCGCGCCGCATCCGATGGCTCTGTGTTATATCGTAGCCCTACGTCTCGCGTTTGCTTCCTCGTCGGAGTCGAGTTCTTGTGAAAAGTTGCTCGCCGTACGCCCTTCCGGTCGCGGCGCTGACCACGCCGTCAAACAAACAGGCAGAGATCGATTTTTTCGCATTGTGAAAACGCGCCTGCAAAAAGGAAACGAGACGAAGTAAAAAAAAAAAATCTTGTGCCGAGAAGACAGAACTCGCTCTCGTCTGACTGAATTCGAGGAGTGCTCTCTCTTTTTAGTCCGGCGCAACGACGGTTTTTTTCCCCAATCGTGCACAGTGTTTTACGACTAGTCAGACTGGGTGAGTCAGTGTGAACGCAAGTTCATCCACACTAGTTGTGTGCGTTGCAACGGCGGTGCGATTTTTTGTTTTTGTTTTTGGATCCCTCGATTCCATTTGGTTTTGCCTCGCCCCCCCCCCCTTCCACCCCCTCCCCCCATGTCGGTGACCGGTTGTTATCAAAGTGGTGGGGATTCTTTGGTGTGTGTGATTCTCGTATAACGATTTTGGTAAGGCCAACAACATGAATGATTTTTTTTAAGAAACAAAAATTTTGAATGACCGTCAATGACGTAAACAAAGACTTAGCATAAAACTGATTAGTGTTGCATTGTTCAAAGTCAAAAGAAATTAAAAATGGTGGTGGGATATAATGCATGAATTTGTAGGCGGTTTCGGATCTGCTGATTATATGTGACCTACATACAATAAGTGTGATTTTGGTCATGTTTTTCTAACCTTGAAAAACCCTCGGGTCACAGAGGTCAGTTTATTTTATTTTTAATTTTTTTTGTCCTTGAGACATCCTTGAAAATTTCATTTGACTTTTTGAATAATAATAATAATGTGTTTGTTTTGATTTTCACAAGATGAGAACTAGAGTTGGTTGGTTGAAATTTGAGTCATGTGAACTCGCCTTTATGAATCTGTGTGATACAAGGGTTTTAGGTTAGGTCACAAAAATGACTCCAACCAAAAAAGAATTTCATGGGTTTGATTTTTTTTTTTATTTATAAACAAATTTTTAGATGAAATTATGAAATGTATCAATTTTGAAATGAAATTATGATTTCTGTGATATTACTTTTGTGCGTGATAATTATTTAGTATCAAATATTCGTGAAAAATGTATACATACGTGAGGTCGTAAAACGTCAATACCACATGAACGTGAAACCTTTGACGTTTCTTGGACAATGACGTTTTATTGAATTATAGGTATATAGTGGCGCGCAAAACGAAGAGCCTTGGTAAACGAATTCTGTTAGCGATAAACATTTCGTTCAACTTTTTGGATACAAGGGATACAAATAAATTGTTCCTAAAAACGAAAAAATTCAAATTCTTTCCATCATAAACAATTGTTTTTTCATAAATACATCTCTTAAATGTAAGTCATTTAAATGGCACAATGTTTAACAAATTCTTAAATAATTATAAACAATATCAGACTAAAAACCGATGTGTTTTTTGTTTAAATAAAATGCAAATTTGTTTGAAAATTGTCAACTTGATATGAAAAACAATAAAGTAAACAATAAAGTACACAAACAAACAGATAGTTTATTTCTTTTTTTTTGTTTACATAACATCTACACACATTTCATTTTACCCTTGAAAACAGTAAACAAAAACATCCTAAATCATGCGTGTTTGTTTTTTTTTTATATTGTTTTTACTTGTTTGTTCACAGAAGAAATCTGTATACTAATATTTACATCAAAGTGACAGAAAGATATTGCGTAAACATTATGTTTTCAATGAATTATATCAAAATTGTTGTACCAAGGATTGTTTTTTGTAAATGTTATACGAACCGTGCACGAGTTGCCAAATATCATAATGCGAGCAAAGCAGTAACCCGTCGGCAATTTACAATACGGACAAATACATGGCCATTTTCGGTGGCTCGTCTAACCACAATTTCCGAATTTGCAAACATCAACCAGGAAGAGCTTTTGCACCGCAATTGTAATTAACATCGATATAATGCATCGCTGGATTATTTACAGAAAAGGCTTATCACTATTTATATACCGAAAATGACGACTATTAATTAATTTTGAATATAGTATATTTACACGGACGTGAGAATTAATTCAAAATTTTGCTATCAAACATTGAAGGAGAATGGTAATACAGTCTACGAAATTTAGCAATTTAAATGAACACATTAAAATAAAGTAAATTATAGTTTGTTTCTGTTGTCTGTTTCAATATTATTTGCATTATTAATTTTCATTTTTGAAGGCAACCTGAAGTTTGTAATTAAGTAAATTAAGTTTTCAAATTATTCTAATAAACTTATAACAAAAATTAAATTAAAAATACAAAGTTAAAATTAAAGACTGGTTTGTTTACAAAAAAACGAGTCAAGGTCATAGGGTCATACAATTGTTTTCATTTAACGAAATATATCAGGAGGTTTTTTACAAGTTTTGGGAATCGACTGGTATATTTGATTGTATATAAATAATTGTTGTATGACCCCCTGACCTTGGCTCGTTTTTGTAATCAAACCAGCTTTTCATCTCGCCTTAATATGTCTGTGGTACCAAAATTCAAAATTCAAGTCAACTAAATAGTAAAGTTTTGATTTTATTATTTTATTTATAAGATATTGGAGTGTATGAAACTATTTCATATATAATTCTAAGACATACAATGTTCTGTGAACTATGAGTCGATATCTTGTCAAATCCATATACCTGGGGACGATAAAGAACGTATATAATAATTAGCACTTAAATTGCATGTTAAAAATGAAGAGTAGCGTAAGATCTGTCCGGAAATATGTAATCAGCTTAAAGTAATCCCCCCCGGCTGGTACAACTTATAGTTAAAGATCTTGTTTCAGAACTTCAATTCACAGGTTTTGCGGCACGCGTACACGTTTCTCTTCTACGCGATTACTATACGTGTGTACTTGATGTTAGTACCACTTGATGTTAGTACTCGTTTATGCAATTCATGCCAATTATCTGATAACTGCAAATCGTCAATTAACGCTAATACAAACATTACCTACGCTTTTCAACGATCCATTACACATATCAACCGTACAACCAAAAAAATCAAACTGATACAACATATGCACAGTTATCTACAAAATATTTTCAGCATATTTCATGAAAATAAAATCAACTTGAAATTGCAAATGTAAAATTGACACGGGAATAAATATCTCCGGGTACTAATTTATTCGACGAAACAAATTTCACGCCACTCCACGCTCAATAAAGCGCACGTCAACACATTATTTCTATGAGCATGCACATCACAAAAATACAAAAACCTCCGGGAGCCTTGCGGGTTTCCCGAAAAAAAAAAAGTATGTCTGATCTCGGACGCTATTGTTCTGTTCGTCGTTTTGTTTCCTTTCGGTGAATTTTTTTGAATTCAAATAGTGCTCCGGAAAAGTTGTGAATGACGTCCGACTGAAAACAAATCATTAAAATGAATCCCGAAAAGTGACAAACTTGGCAAAAAAAAAAAATAAAAAAAAAGAGAAAAAAAAGGAAAACAACATGAAAAAAATAATGAAAGAAAAATAAAATGAAGCAGAAATTTGTCAATCAAAGTGTTTAATTTCAACAGCAAATTCGGGCGCCGACCAGACGTATATCTGGCACACCGATAACGAATTTATTACGCGACGCGTAATCGCATTATAATATAATTTATTATTGTATTCAATGGAGTATTAGAAAATTATAATACCGACATTGCGTCGTGTAATGAACCCCCGGGGACTATGAAGTTAATTTGTAATAATATAATATTGATTATTGACATGTGTGTGTTTTCATCGAATAAACCTCTTGGTAACAAATATGATATAATTCTTTACAACTCAATGTAAGCTCTCTTGTTCAATGCAATGAAACATCATTTTTAAATACAAAACCAAAGTTGTTTGTATCAGCCAAAGCTTAAAATCTAACTTTTATATTTATTTTTACAAATTAAAACATTAAAATAAATTTTTGTTTTTAAATATATCCAGTTTAATATTCGATTATATTTCAGACTTGCATCTAAAATGAGTGGCAAAAAGGAGGGAATCGAAGTGAAAATAAACGGTTATGCGATCGGACGTGTCCCCCGACGTTAAAAGAGATGTAGCGCGTTCAATAATAATAAAATTGATTCAGGTCGGCCACCCCCGCTATTTGTAGGACCATTGAAAAAGGCTGAGGGTACTCTGAGGCCAATCGAGTGTCGACTCTCGGGCGTTCTATCGGCGGGCTCTCGGTGTAACAAGTGCCGCGGCCATTGTAATCCTGCGGCGCAATTCTGCACAAAAATAAAAGGCCTGTTCAATCGCACTCGAATAACTTGACAAGTGCGCGCTGCGAGAAGTGCCCATCCCCGTCGCCTTTTGCCAATGTCTGCGTTCGCCCGAGCCACGGTTTTTAATATACAAAAAAATTGAGCACAATGCTATATTAAAAAAGACCGTATTTGGTCGGCGCGCGCAACCCAGACTCTCTCCGCAAACGCGTTATATTCGCACGAGAGACCGCAATAAGAGCCTCCTTAAAACCTTCATTTGGGGTTCGTGAATTGGGTGAAATTTCTAATATCAACAGCAATGTCCCTTTGTACCCCCAGTCGTCAGAAGTCAATTTTTTTGTGTATTTTTTTTTACTAAATTTTCATTACAATTTTATTTACTAAAATTTATTTTATCAAAAATGATTTTTTAAAAACTTTCTTTGTTGTTAAATGTTAAGTTGTAACCAAAAAAAAATGAATATGAAATAAAAATTGATTGAAATTTGGAAGATATTGAATTGGATTTAAAACGTTGAGATATCTTTTTATGGCAAAGTTTTATAATAGCTGATTGCGTGGTGCTTATCGATAACGTCATCGGACGAAATTGACTTGGGCGAAAATGATGCGCCCCACATGCGCCACAGATGTCTGTGTCTCGGAGATTCGCCGCAACCCCTTGAAGCGATCCACTGCAAACACTTTATGTTGCTAAAGGATAGATAAACGGCACCATCCCTAATGACTGCTAAATCCCCCATTATTGCGTTCGGTGTACTGGTTCGCCGTGCATAGGGGGTGCTGCTGCTCTTCCACCGATATTCGATTTGCACTCCATTTCTTAACTCAATACACGCGTTTGTTCATTAAACAAACCCCCCTGGGCTGTAACTCCAATATTCATCTGCCACACAATAGTCCAAAATCGTGTACACAAAGTCAAAAGTTAAAAAATAAATAAACAAAATAAATAAAAAAAAATAAATATCTAAAATACGTGTCACAAGTTGTACATAATATGAACGTTTATTTACAAATTCAAAAAAACAATAATTTCATCATGTAAACAATGTAAAAAAATTTTTAGAGCTTCGATGATGAAAAATTGTATTTCAAGTTGAGAGTGATGTCTGGAGGACTAAAAATGTTTGTTGGCAGTTTACGAATATGCATAATTATGCGCATACTTAGATCTCACGTGGTGCAACGTTCATAACTGCTTTGTTCGAGGCGGTTGATAATCCGAAGCATATGCCGAACAGGCGCAAACAAACGATGAGTCAATTTTTTTGTCCCTCCCTGCCCCCTCCCTCCTCCTCTCATCTTCCAGTTTTATAATTTGAAAATGTGTAACGCAAATGCATCGGGGCGTCAAGTGTTAAATAAAATGGAAAAAGAGACACTCGGTGGGCAGAAGGCCAGTGGAAAATGAGAATGAAAGACCTTCGTTAGCGCGATCTGACTTTGTAACACGAGAGGATAAAATGCAGCTTAAGATGCGATGCCTTATGCAAACGACCAACTGGAAAGACTAAGTGGATCCCTAGATTATTGGCTTTTTGGGTTTTTGGGCAGAATATTGAAATTAGATCAAGATGCCTCTGGCGACCGCTCTTTTTTTTTTTTTTTTTTAATTTCGTTGGAGTCAAGTTGCTTTATTCATCAACAAAAGATAGAATTTTTTTATTTAGACACATCTTATGTTTTTAAAGTAACAGTGACTGTTAAAACTTTAAAACTTTAAAAGAAAAGTAAAACAATTGAAATTATCATGTTTTTTTATTTGTTCAGTTTCAGAACGGTTTAACGAGGTCTCCGCTGAGAGACCTTGGGGGGGTCGCGATAGCGGTAATGTGGCCGAACAGCCTCGGAGGGACATCGAGTTGCGGCGGAAGTGCAGGATCCACGGACTTGGGAGGTCTCGCGGCATCAACTACGTCAGCCACGGAACTGTTCGGCCCGGGCGGATTCGGCTCGTCCGCTGCCGGACCCTACGGGGCCCTCAAGACAAATCCATATGTTAGCACCCTAGCTATGCCGCCCATCGAAGCGCTGCACTCGAGCCTCAGCTATCCCAGTTGTACACCTGCCAGCGAGTCTTATTACTGTGAGTGATTTATGTTACATTCATTTAATATCTTGCATGCAAATTTCCACCCTCTAAAGCCCAACTTCAATCTTTTTTTTTTTTTTTTGAAGTTTGAAAATATTTGTATTTCATATTAATTTTTATGTTTTTAAATTCGGTACTGATTTATGTGTTTCTGGGTTTTGTACAGGCAATCCAAGGAAACAACGACGAGAACGAACGACCTTCACCCGAACGCAATTAGACGTCCTGGAGGGATTATTTTTGAAAACAAAGTATCCCGATATTTTTATGAGAGAGGAAGTCGCGTTAAAGATCAATCTGCCAGAATCTAGAGTGCAGGTATTAGCTCAACCCTGAAAAATTTTTGTATCGAAAGAAGAAAAATGAGATTGGTTTGATGTTTCGTTTTTTTTTTTTTTTTTTGACAAAACGCAGAAAAAGATAATTGTAATTGATTCTTTAATAGGAGGAAAGTTGTAGAATCACGAATTCGATATTGTGATGCCGGGGGCATTCTGGATCGAGTCGGAAAGACAACGCGTGCCTACGCATATATTTCACTGAGGATCAATGAAAGAAAGGGCGCATCCGCAATTGCAGTCGACACACACCTGGCCCCGTTGTATCAATGGGCAGTGTCAAACCATAGTCAGTCGCACGTTTCAAACGTCATTATTCTCCTTTTTTCACAGCAAAACGATATGCCTTCTGTTGGGATACGTGATCTAATTTCAAATGATGTTATACTGATGTTTGTCAACCCTGAAATCTAAACATCTATCAAAAAAAAAAAAAAAAAATTCTCCTCTGACATTTCTCACAATAAATGTATCGGGTTTGACGTGTACGTTACCATTAAGGAGAAAAATGGAAAAGTTGGTATAGGAAAATTGTATATGGAACGAAAACTAACGATGTGACAAATCGTCGGCTAATTATGTATAAGGGAACCTGTCCACCTGACGAATTCGAAGAAAGTTTTGTGCGACGACGTATATATTTGTATGAAAACTCCGAACGCGGCGAGGAGATAGCGAGAGAGCTTCTGTGAAACCTTTCGTGATCAATGTTAGGCGGCAAGCTTAGGTTTCTCCGGATTTTCAGGGGAACGACACTGCGTGCCCGCGTTCTTTCGCTTCTTGGATTCTCCAGTTACAGTATACCTTACTGTACACGGCCATCGATATCTTTACCACCTATCAATAATGTTTTTACAGGTGGCAGAAGAATGCCTTGGCGAATTTCAAGCCCCCATTCCGTTAGAGCAAAAATATATTGTACCTCTTTGAAATATATGCGATTTTGTTAACCGAAAAATATCGATTAATTTTTAAACTCGAGTGATGTAAAGCTTGGAAACAGTATTTTTTAAACATTGGTTCTAAAAATAGAACTCGCGGTGAAAATAGGTCGGTTGTTTAGGGCTTCGTGGTTGCGATTGTTAAACAAAACCGTGTATGAGAAAATATAAAGATGAAATGTTGTATGATTCAGGTGTGGTTCAAAAACCGAAGAGCGAAATGTAGGCAGCAACAAAAGCAGCAGCAACAGCAGCAAGAGAAAGCTCCGCGATCGAAGAAGCCCTCGGGAAATTCCGCGAACAATCCTTCGCCAGGGAAGAGTCCTTCGGTTGCAACGACACCCACGCCAACAACTGCGGCTGTTCCTACGACTGCACCATTGTGAGCAACCCTCCCCCGTTTCAATTAAAAAGAGATGCGAGCTCGTACAATAATTGAATGATACAAAATAAAAATAAAATGAAAAAAAAAAGGAAAGATTTAATAGGTGACTTAATGAAAAATATGCATGCAATTCTTTTAGGAATGGCGGAGCTGGAAATTCCGCAGCCAGTTCTCCGGCTTTGCTCAGGGATTCCCCGCAATACAAACCCGCAGGGAGCGCTACCAGTTTGTTATTAACGGCTAGCACAACCCCTCCGAGTGTAAGTGTCTATTGAAGCTCAAAAATATAAGAAATAAAAAAAAATCCCTATCAAGGTGGTTGTAACTGAAACTATATTTGTTGGTACATTTTTATATTTTGCAAAGTCAAAGATAACTAGAACTAATGTAAAAAGTTACAAGTTAGATTTTTTTGTTACGCCATTGAGTAATTAAATTGTTTGATTTTTAAATTTAATAATAATTGATGAGTAGTTAATGAAAATTATAAAGGTCATTTCAATGAAACATTTCCAATATTAAACAAAACTGAGTTAAAATTGTGAGATGAGTTAAAAATTGAGAAAAAAAAAAAGAGTTAAAATTGAGAGACCGAAATGAAAGACATCGTTGAAAATGAAATGAAATGAAAATTATAAAGATATATTAGAAGACTGGTGTGATTTTTTGTTTTTAGTTAAGTGGCACCGTGTATAGTAGTGGCGGTAGCAGCAGCAGTATATGGAGTCCGGTAGTAACAGAAAGTGCGAGTGGGTTTGGTAGTGAACACCAAAGGTTAGCATGGACCACGACGACCGCCCAACAGCAGTGCTATCAAAATTATACATCTTATTATACCAACATGGACTATCTCTCACCTGCGACGCATCAGTTAAATGTCGTAGTAAGTTAAATTTTAATTTTAAATCAATTATTTAATCAATGTTTAAATTAATTTTTAAATCAAATTACTAACTGATTTGTCAAATAAGAAATTTTAATCAAATAAAGTTGATTTGAGATTAATCATTGAATGTCTTTTTTTCAGGACGGAGGTGGGAACAGTCTAGACAATACTTGGAGTAAAACCAGAGACGAAACGGCTTCCTCTTGGTTTTATAACAGTGCCGGCTGGGGCGAACGCAAGTGAAACGAAAACTCTGTTAAACATAAGTGTCAAAGTACATATCATCGACAATATATACCTATAGCTGCGTGTTAAGAGTCATTTATTAAATTATCCAACAGATGTGGAAAGGAAACTACGAAATTGTGAAAATTCGAAATTGCGAAATTTGAAAACATTTTTTCAATGAAACATTTCCAATATTAAACAAAACTGAGTTAAAATTGTGAGATGAGTTAAAAATTAAGAAATAAAAAGAGTTAAAATTGAGAGACCGAAATGAAAGACATCGTTGTTCTATCGTGGGAGTTATTCTTGAGAGACATATCAGTATGGTCAGAATGTTAAAAAAAGAGGTAATAACGGACGTGTAATAATGCATAGGTGAACGAAATTGTGTAGAACGCTTATGCTGGAATCATGCCTCGAGCTAGCTTGAAACTTTGGGATCGCTCAACGAGACATTTTCTATAACAAATTTTCTGTCCCGGAAAATTGTGCAGGTCAGAAATGTGGAAAAAGTTTGTCACTTTTGTGAAAGGTCCTTTCTTGTTAATATTGTATAGTTAAGTTAATTAGAGCGTAGATTCATGAAATCTTAGACGAAAAATGATGAAAAATAATTTTGAGCGGTAGGAAAAAGAAAAACAAAGTTATAGTGCTTCTTGAAACGCGACATACAATTTTTAAACGATTTTGATAGAGCTAAATATTGTATTAAGCCATGTTTGATTTTTGATTGAATTAAACAGATTTTCTGTAGAGATGTTTGACTACTGAATCCACTTTCTGCTTGAGGTAATGTTGAGAACATCAGTAAGTCAAACAATCGCTGATTAATTAAACATGTAAATTTCTCTTTTTGAATTTTGAATTTAAATTTTACATTTCGACAAAAGTGAAATTAAATTTCATCATCGATTACATATCAAAGTTACGTTTTATTAAGTTGAAATTGTCTTTCAAAACTTGATGTCGAAGCTAGTCATTTTAATAAATTGTGCGATTCTAATTTGACATCTCGTTTTTTAATCAAAACGATTTTAAATTAATTATAACGGAAAAAACAAGATTCAAAATTATTGTTCATTTCAACGAATAACAATTTTATAGATAGAATATTTCGTACTTGAAAAGAACAAGTCTGTTTAAAAGTATATATAAGACAGCAAAGTGAAAAATCCAAAAATTATATATAAAAATTGGTGAAGGAGGGTTCGGTTTAAACGCCCTGAAAAGTCGAGTTGTACGCAATGTTTTGTACATCTTTGAGACGCGTACAGTGTGCACTTTTGTGTTTCAATGGAACCTGATTGTAAAAATTGTAATATTCAGTACCAAACTAAGTGAAAACTATTAGCTGAGCGTAAATTGTTGCAGAGCAAAAACGAAGAAAGCTGCTCACATCTCGACTGGGCAGTTTTTTGTTTTGTTTGTGCACGTTAAACCACTTGTGCAAAGGAGTGTAAATAATATAAATAAATAATTATAATAAAATTGAAAAAAAAAATCAACAAACAAGTTCTCATCATTTTCATCAAAATCATTCACATCCATTTCAGAAAAGAAAAAAACGTTTAATTTTTTATTCATTGAAAAAAAATAAATACTTGAAAACTGTGTTACAAACACGCATATATTAAGGTAATAAAAAAACGTTAAAATTAATTCTAGACACTGATGAAAATATCTATTTAACAGTTTCAATAGTTTAGCAGAGAATGAATTTTTTTGAGTTCGTTCAAGCCCACAGGAACCCTGCAAGAATCACCGGCTCCAATGCATGGAATATTGATTTCCGCTGCTCGCATTTGGGTTTTGTCATTTTGCGTTTGCATCTCTGAAGCGTAAAATGTTCTGAAGTTCGAGCCCTCAAAACCGAGACGTTTCGTTTTAACGTCCCTTATTTCATTCTGAAATAAAACAAACATCAATCATCAAAGATCAACTTTGAGTAACAAAAATTGTAAAAAAAACTGTAAAAAAACTCTTATCAACCTGCAAATTATTGATCCTTTCCTGAATAAGTTGCATCTTTTGTTGGTACTTTAACTTTTCTTGATTGCGTTTCGGTTGCTTCAAAGTTAAATCAGGCACTTTGGCCAAATGAACTATCTCCTACAAAAAAAAAAAAAAAAAAAAAAAGAAAAAGGAAAGAAGAACAAATTTTTTAATTAATAAATTCCTCAATTACCATTCGAGATTAAATTTATATGAACACTTAAAAAACCTACTTCTTGAATCTGTCTATACTTGTTGTTCAAAGTTTGGACTTTGTTACCGTCCATCTTATTGTTACTGACGAGAGGCAGAGCCTCGAGCGAGTCAAAAGTCCTGCCAATCTTTTCGTACAGCAATTTCATCTTCTCGCGACGTTCGTTAACCAGAGCCTCGCGCCAGGAAGTGAGCTCCTGGATCAAAAGTCGATTCGCACTCGCGGTACTCAGATCGTCGATGTTCGAGATGGACGGCGTAACTTTTTTGCTGTAAGTCTTGAGTTTTTCCTTCAGCTGACCTTTCTCGGTTGTGAGATTATCAAGATCGGTCTGGAAGTGGTCCATCGTTTCTTCGAATTCTTTTTCCTACAAAAAAGAGTGATGAGTCTTGACTGTACTACTTTACAATTAATAAATTGGATCAATCGTCAAACGTATCAATCGACAAACTTTTCTTTTAAGCAGATTCTGAGTCTCGTCAACTTTTCTCTTCAGCTTTTCAATTTGCATCTCGTAATCCTGTTGTTGTGTCGTTAATCGCTTCTCCATCAGCTCTTTTCTCAAAGCCATCTCGGACAATTCTTCCTGCTTTTCGCGCAGCGAAAGTTTCGCTTCTCGAATGTCGCTTTCTTTAACTTCCAATTTCCTAAAGAGAAAAATCAAATAAAAAAATTGATTAATTTCCAATTATTGATAATCAATGAAAGATTAAGGATGATTTTTGGAATCTAATTTTCACAATTAGAGTTCAATTTTATGTTGTACCTGTTTAATATTTTGACCTCTTCAGATTCTTTGCGAGTAACCTGAGCCCTCAACAAGATTGGATTATTCTGAGATTCGCTGGATTCTCGTACCGCTTGTTGTTCTTTCGAGGGTTTACCGGTGATGACAAGTTCGTTCTCACATTCCGTCATTTTTTGTGTCAAATTAGCCGCAGCCTGATGAATCGTGGCCAGCGACGCTTTGATTGATACGACAGGACCCAGATCGTCGGTGTCATATATTTTCTCACTCGACAGGGTCGCGATATCCTTAAGCTTGGCTACATCAATGCCTCTATCTAAATCTGCAATACAAATTTCAATTCAACTATATATCTTTACGAACAAAAATTGTGTTTAATCTTTTTTTTTTAATAATCTATTAATTAATATATCATTACTTGATCAATCGAATTAAAATTGATATAATTTTCTATTATAAAAATGAATGAAATTAATTTATATTTTATTTTTATACCTCCACCAATCGTTAAAACTTGGACCGAATTTTTCAGCACATCCTGAATTGTTTTTGCAACTTTGAACGCATGCTGGTAACAAGTAGAAAAGTGTTCGGGCCAATCCTTGTTTAATCCTAAAAAGCTGCTGTGAGGCGACAGAGAAACCAGATGTTCCCGTGGTACTTTCCTCCTGGCGGATTTTAAATACTGCTGGATGGTGTCAGCGCAAGTTTCAATATGCTGACACAACAAACCTAAAAAGTTACAAATTCATATTAAACTTTACAGGACAACTTTTCAATTCAAATGTTTTATTAAAATTTTATTCAATTTATTCAAAACAAGAAAATAAAAATCAAACCTATCTCGCCAATATCTCCATCGACAAGAGTCTTAACAGCAGCAGCATCATTTAGCATGGCCTCGCAAGCGCTCTCGAGCATCTTGGTTCCGTTTACGATCAAACGGGCCTGATTGGTGAGGTCGCTCTCGCCAAACAGCACACAGTACATGTTAATGAAATAGGTGCTGCACTTTTCTATCGAGTCCATGCTCAGATTTTCATCGAGCTGATCCTTCTTTGCGAGTTCGATCAACTGGTCCAACGATTTCTCCTGGGCAAGCATCTCAGGATAGGAGCTACCGACGCTAAGTAGAGTCTCCGGAGCGCAATAGTTCAATGCCGATTCAAAACAACTGAGAGCCGTTTGCAGAGCGTACATGTGGAAACAGAGGGTGCAACGGAACGAGTACTGGGCGATCGAGTGATCCTTCACCACAGATAACCTGGAATAGTTATTGAAAATTAGAATTGAAAATTAGAAATAATGATATTGATTAATCAGTTATGCAATGAATCATGTTTACCTGTCTCTCTTATCGATAGTTTTATATTTGTCCCGCACTTGTGAGATGACGATTTCAGTTTTCTGGATCATTCGAGGGATGAGAAGGAGGGTCAGGATTGCATCGTGATCACCACCACGAGCCATAAATGCCGGTGGCATGAATGACATAAGGTAATTCACATGGTTCCTTGCTTCCTCGGCTTCCAATCGGCGCAACTCCAAGTCCACAGCTTTTGTTTGAGCTTTCGTTTCGGCGAATGTCTTTTGGAAGTCTAGGATATCTGCTAGTTGCTGTTCTGTACCTATTTGAACATTCGAAAAAGGTTCATTGATTAATATATAATTAATACAATTATATTACTTTGTAACAATTACAATTTGACATTTTCTTACCTCGCGAGCTGTTCATGCTGGATTCATAGTTCTGAAGACGTTCCTGAAGATTCACACACTGCAGTTGTAATTGCTGAGTGAGCTCGCGGAATTTGACTATCGTCAGCTCTCGATCCGCCAGGGTTTCCAAAGCAGCGTCGCGGTCTTGCTGGGCGTCCCGAGCTTTTGCCATTGAAATATCAACTTCTTCCCGCAACTCTGTCTCCAGTTCCTTTTGCGATTCTGCAAGTTGGTCCGACATGTCCTAAAATGAAACCGATTAGTAAAACATCTTTTTTTTTCCTCACTCGTCTCATTTTAAATCATAAAACGATTTTTTCAGATTTTCTTTCAAGGCTTGTTTTCCAAAACTGAGACATTACTTGCAAAGCTTCGAGATCCCTGACTGCTTCCTCTAATTCGGCGACTTTTTCCTCCAGCATCATCTTCTTTTCGCTGAGAGACTCGACCATCTCCTCTGCTCCCAACGCTGCATCAACCTAAAACCAAATTTCCAATTGTATTTTATATTAAAACTGTAAGTAAAAAAAATTATGATAAGAAACTAGAAGCAGAATTCATTAATTTTTTACTTGTTCTTGCAAATCAGCTATTTGATGCTCCATCTCCTCAACTCGTGCAGACAACTTTTCTTTAGTCCGACCGAGTTCGGAGATCTCCGACTTTTTCTGGTCCAGATCCTTCTGCAATTTTTGAAACTCGTGTTTCTCGTGCGCAGACAGGTCTCGTAGTTTGACCAGTGTTTCACGCAGCCTTGCGTTTTGCTGTTCCAGCTGCTTGTATTCGTACGTCGATGTCGTTCCGGTCGTAGTGTCCCTGGTCTAAAAAATTTTTAAATTGATTTTCAAATCAAATTGAAGAATTACAAGATGTTACAGTTTTAAATAAAAAAATGTTTAGAAAAATGTTGAACTCAAAACATGATTAATAACTCGGACAATTACTTTATCAGACATCTCGCTTTTCAGCAACTCCAGATCCGTTGTCAGTTCCTCGACTTTTTCCTGCAGCTGCTCTAACTCCAACTGCAAAGTTTCAGCTTTTTCCTCGGCCATCTCTTTGTCTAAAGTTGCCATCTCCACCGTTTCCATCAGGTCGGTCATGTCCTCTTGGAATTGTTCCTTCGCTATGTGAGCATCTCGCGCTTCTTGTTTGGCTCTTTGCAAATCTCTCTGCAGAGAAGCCTAGAAAAAAATTCCACAAAATTTTTCATAAATTAAGAATTTAGTTTTGATATTTTTTGTTGTAAATTTTAATAACTTTTGTTATCTTTAATACAATTAAATCTTACTTGGCTCTCCATCACTTTGGCTTTGAACTCAAGTAGTTGCTCCAACTGAAGCTTCGTTTTCTCAAACTCTTTCATCCTTTCCTTGTCCTGCAATCTCTTTGCCCGAAGAACTTCTACTTTTTCTGTTAAATCATGAATCTGTAAAAAACCAAAAAAAAAAAAAAAGTAACTTGATTATAATTTGCTAACAATTTCCAAATTTTTTTTCTAACATCATACAATACTGAGATTTCACCTGTGATTTCATATTTTCATTTTCTTGTGACAGCTGAAGGTTCGAAAGCTTTTCTTCCATATGGCTCGTTGATTGGTTCAAGATTGCTTGTCCAGGCACAAATTGTGGTTTTAAAGTTTCAACAAATCCGGTCTATGTAAAATACAACAATCAAAATTAAAATTAAAACACAATATAAAATACTATTCTAAAAAACGTTTTTACAAAATTAAAAAAAGACACTTCAATTGTGAAAAACTTAAAAAAAAAGTTTTAAAGAATTTTTAAATCTATAATTTTATCATCTTTTTTAAATGCACCTCCACGAAAGATGATCTTTTAGGGATAGAAGACGGGACGGGGATGTGCGACTCGGCTTCTTTCTTTTCATACTGACTGGTTGTCAAATTTTCAGTACTCGGAGCTGTCAATTGAGTTCTGCTTCCAGCAAGTGACAGTCGAGATCTGCAAAGATAAACAAGTTCAACATACAAAATACAAATGTATAATTTTCTCTGAAATCAATCGAATAAAAAAATGTATAACAATTTATAACATCGTAACTGACGTATTAAGCCGACTCCTTGCTCTCGCAGGCGCACTCTCTTCCACAGAACCTGTCGACTCCCTGCTCCCAGCAGCAGGGCTGCTCGGTTCGATTCTGTTTCCACCATCGTCAATTAGTATCAGCTGACTCTGACGTACGAACATGCCATAATTGTCGGAGCACTGAAAATTGAAATTCATTTTTTAATTTTCTTTTTTGTCTAATCATTACTGGGATAATAAAAATAAAAATAATTCATAGAAAGTTAACCTTAAAATAGGCTGCTCCTTTGATAGTCCCATTGTTTTTGCCTTTTGGTTCGTCTAGGATGACACCAATCCATTTACCAGTTGCAAAATGTGGATAACCGACATAAGCAATAACACCTTGACAATCCTTGCCTGAAACTTCAACCCTCTGACCAACTTTAAATGACATCTTACTCCAATTTGTTTATCTACCCTATCTCATAATGTTTTTTGGATTTTTATTAACTCAACTTGACTCATCTGTCAAAAAGTGTTTGGTTGTCAACTGAAGTGTTCCTCAAAACTTCTACCACAGATCGTCTAGGGATATTTTGTTGTCCAGGGATATATTTTGTTTCCCCCTTGTTTCGAGCGCCATCTGGAGCTGAGTTTTTTCGAAGAGCGGAGCAGCAGACTATCCATCGATCACAATTTGGAGGTTAGTTTCAGCAACTTTCGTTACTGAATTATGTAAGTAACTTTGATTTATTAAAATCAATCAATTGACAATGCAGAATTATTTTTCAATTGGTTAATCAAATTGGAAAATCAAAATTTGAAAAGATGACTGTAATTTCTATGCTTTTAACAGAGATGAAATAATATTGTGTAACTGGTTTGACAGATCAAAATGGGGAAATTCCAGTTCGGAACCCTCTACAAAATCCGTGGCATCGTCTACTACAGACTGAGCCCTTATGAACTCAACCCTTTGGCTGGATTGATTAGCAAGGGGTTGCCCAATCTCATCAGAAGGGCACAGGAAAGTTTACCCGTTGTTGTCCCTCGTAAGTTGTGACTCCTTTTTTATACTAAAAAAATTTTTTTACAATTCAAGTTTTTATCGTTATTTTATTTTCTTTCTATTTTTAAATCTATTAAAGATCTTTATTAATAACATTCTTTTTGAACTAAAGTTGTTAACTTGAACTTGCAGATTTCGTTCTTGGATATTTGGTTTACGACCTGAACACCAAGTACTACAAGAAATTGTGCCGAAAGAACCCAAAGGACTTCGAGAATGACGTTTAGATCCAAATTCCAGCATAGTTGAAATGTTATTTATGAAATTGGTTCTCTAATTGTTTTACTACTTGTTCGTTCCATGATGAACAGTCAGTAACACCGAGGGCACAAAATTGTAACTGTAAATGGTATATAAATAAATACATCTTCGTTCAAATTGAAGTTTGTCGAATTTTATTTATAGGCCATTTAATTTAAATGTTTAATAATTTACATATTCATTTGTTTATTCAATTGTTTATTCATTTATTTATTCTTAGTTTTGATTGTTATTGAAATGAGAAACTTTTTTCAGAAGTGTTTCAAATGGATAATTAATTTATGATGAGAAAATAAACGGATCGTCACATGAGGAAACAATTACATCATTGAACGGTTTGGTTGCGTGAACGTGGTTTTCTCTATGCATTACTAAGTAAGGCGCGTAAGAATAATTGCGCGAAGAATAGTGTGAGCCGTACGTGTCACGTATTCCGTGTTGTGATGCAACAAGCGTGGAGTGCACTTTTTGTGCTACACTATTATTCTCCCCGGTCAATGGACACGCGCAAATCTAATAATTTTATGCTATGCAATTCTTAAATCTTTCCTCAGTTGGACAGAAACTTCACTAGAAATTCAAATTGTATGTTTTCCATTTTATTCGTACGTTAATTAACATTTTATTTATCAACTTTTATTAATCAATTTTTATTTATCAAAGTTTGTTTGCAATTAATTTGTTTGTAAATAATTTTTGATTATCGAGTTTTTGAAAAATTATTTGATTTATGAAAATATTATCATCGTTCGATCATCACTTTTGAAGTGGTAGAAAAAAGTGAAAACTCAATTCGAGCGACTTGTTGTTTAGGCTTTGGAGTGCCGAGGAAAAGCAGGTACTTTCAGTTTCTTTTGAGACACCGTGAGCAGTGGATCTGGAACCGCCTCTGAGAAAGTACAAGTGATATATTTCTATTAGTGACACATCGAAAAAAATCACAAGTGTCGGCGCGTCTTTTCGTTTGCAAGTAAAACAGTTTGTTAATTAGTGAAAAAAAGTTTAAGAGAGTGTAAACATTGGTTTCTGTTTTTTTTTGCAATTTTTTTTTTTTGATTTGGCAATTTTGCAAATTTGCAAATACTTCAGTAAATAAGCATTCGTCCCTAATATAATCATTCATTATTTATTTTCATTTTACATAATTAATTTTACCATATCAAAATCATGAACAAAAAGTAATAGCAAAAAGTAAATCGAAAAGTGCAAAATAAAAATGAATAAATAAAAAAAAAATAAAAATTAACAAATAAAAAATAAAAATGAATAAAAACCAAAAGCAAAAAATTAATATATTTTTTGAAAAATAATTGTGTACTCGTATTGAAAAAGAAATTTGCAAAGATAACAGATCTGCCTGATCCAATTATTTTGATTTTGAAGTCAATTACCAATTTTTTGTAATTCAAAAAAAAAAGGGGGAAAAAAATAAAAATTTGATTTTGGTTCGTGATGTATGACAAATGATGAAATAATGATGAGCCGGATTAAATTTGGTGGATCTTCAAAACCGACCCTGAAAGAGTCAGAGAAAGTTTGCAAGTCCAAAATGTATTCGACCGCTTTCATTTTTATACGCATAATAAAGTATGGTGATAATTTATTACCTATAGCCACGGGCTATTAACACAATTGTCAGTTTATGTAACGTTACATAAACGTACGCTTCATTAAATTCTAATTAATGTGCCCATAAAAAACCATCATTACCAAAAGAAAAAATGTCAACGGCGGTAAAAAAACATGCATTCAACAAAAATGAGGAAACGGATGTGCAAATGTGATATTCGATTTTTCTTTTAATCGAACAAATCATTGTCTTAATTAATATTTATTAAAAATTGGTAGAAAAATTGAATAATTACAAAAAGTATAAAAAAAGTTAATAAAAACAAAAAAAAATTGTGATATGAAAGTAGACCGCTGACTTGATGGAATGTAGTCAGCCGGACTAAAAGTTGTATTGTAAAGCTGATATCTTGGTGTTTGCCAATACCTTTGTCGCATAAAATTAAATTGCCTAATTGCATATGAAAGTTGCATAATGCACCTGATAAAACTTGTATTGCCTATTTTTGCATAGATTTTTTAGTTTCCCAATATCTGTAACGAAAATAATAAACATAGTGTACATTGAACATTGTTATAGATTCTGAGAAAAAAAATTACCTGTCGATAAGATGAGACGATGATAGTGACGTAAGAATGAAGAAGAAAAGGAAAGTCAAAGAGAAAGATAGCAAGGATAACTTTTTCAAGTTTTTTCACAATGAGGATAAGAAAAATAGTGAGAGTCTCTCTTTTTATATTGTTTATAAAACTGCACATTTCATGAAAAACCCTTATTAACTTTTATATCACGCTCTAACTTGTCACATGGCATTCTAATAAGTCGCACTGCACCTTCACTTTCAAAAATTATAAATTCATAGCTATTTTTATTTTTTTTTTCAACCACTTTTTTTCTAGCTTTTAAATCATTTCTTTTACCTTTTGAATTTGTTGCTTTCACGATTGTTAATCGAAAATCTTAATTATTTTCCAAAGTTAATAATATTTTTTTTTTCAATACAAAAACGCAGATCAAGTCTTCCGAAAAAGGTTCATCAAACTGAAACAAAAATATTCGCCCAGTCTCATCCCGTTCAATGCAAAACTCAAGCGGGAAATATACAACCGGACGGTGCCATCAGGACCTTTTCTCTCTCAGCTGACCTTTCAGGCTGACTTCTTTTCTAAAAGATGCAGGGATTTCAATTGCAATGACTTTAATTATTGTGAAGGTAAACTAAATCAAAAGAAATAACATCGAACAATTTTGATTGTTACAAAAACAAAACAAAAACACATTAACAAAGACTGTTTGTTTACAATGACAACTCGAGGTCAAAGGGTCACACAACAATTGTTTTCGTTCGTTGTACGATCTCCTGACCTTGACTCGTTTTTGTAAATAAACATATTAAAGGCTTGTTTACAAATACGAGTCAAGGTCAAGGGGTCATGGAACTAAAAAATGTTGCAGGTTGTCCGGATGAATTTTGCTGTTTCTCCAAAGATTGTATCATAGAGCCATGGATCAAAAGATCAGCTCCCTTCCCCGATGAATTTTCGCCGAAATTGTTACCCCAAGGCCTCTACACCATCCTGGAAAACAACGAGGAATTCCTCGAAAATATAATCTGTTCATTTGAAGGCGCCCCGCCAATCGAAGAAGCAGCAGAATCAAGTTGCCATCGACGTAACTCGAGCTCCGAGGATTCGTTACTAGTAGACCCGATGTCTTCTTCGTCACCCTGTCCCTCGACTTCTTCGGACGATTACTACCGATCGGACTCGTTGCGAACATGCCACGAGAATCTCGATTCCCTCAACAGTACGAACGTCAGGTCCAAAAAAACGCACAGCTGCCGTAGGCCCCATGACAGGGCGAAGATCTACAAAAAACGTGGAGTTTATCTGGTTCCAGAACGGGTCCCTAGACGGGGTACCCGAAAAGGACCATATGGTAAATCGGTCTGTCCCGTCCACCCTCACAAATACGTTGACGTCACAGACAGTTTGAAGGAACTGGAGAAAATTTTTGGTGTGAAAGGACCCACGGTGGACCCGTTTGTCAATTACAAGCAGAAGAAATTGATCCACAAAACCGAGAATTTTTTTGATCCTGCCATTGGATTCCCCGAGGATAAATCCAGTCCTAGCCATAAGTTTGGAATGGTAATATTTTTATTTTTTTGTTTTTTTACAAGGTTTTCTGCCTGAATACTAAAAATAACTAGAAAATCCCTATTATTCACTAGAAAATCACGATAAAAGAATACTTTCTGGGGGAAATAACGGTTTACCAGAAAAATTGATAAAAAGTCCCTAGATGTCACTATAAAGTCACTAGATAATGTTTCCCCTAAAAATAATGGTTTCTTAGACAATTTTTCACTAAAAAGTCTCTAGAATCCTGTAGAAAAGTCGTAGTACGTCTTTCTTTTCATTTTTTTACGATTACTAAATTTCTAAGAATTACTAAATAAAATTAAAAAGGTTTAATGTTGCTACAAATAGTGTAAGGAAAGTAGAATCAGGTGATTTTGAAGATTAATTTCAAAATTTTTTTAGAATGGTGCTAAGAAAACTGAAGAAAAGGAGAAATCTAATCTGCCATCGAAACAAGACTGTTGCATCATTGAGCCCCTAGAGAAGAATTATGATTTTACGTTAGATCACAGCAGAGCCGAACGTCTTGGACGAACAATCGCAAGATCGAAGAGGCGACGACAGTGTTACTGCATTCTATTGTGCATCGTTGGTCTAGTCCTATTTGTCGTTGTTGTCGTTGGAGTTTCGTTGTTTCTCTCGAAAGGTCGCAGCGCGTTCGGGAGCATGTTGTAGCAACTGAACCCTGACTATCTTAAATTTAAATAAATCGATTTAAAAAAGTGTCAAACTCGAACATTTGGTACATAATCCTGTCCTTTATTTACAGTTAATTTTTATGTACAAAAAACAGTTACGATATATGCGCTTTTAATACCTAGCTTTATTAGAGCTTCTATTTCTTTTTCTCAGCAACAATTTATAAAATTATGAAACCTCAAACAATTTTCAGAAACAGCATCTCCCGTAAAACCGTGATCCAAGGGACTACATTTTCAATTCAAAAGTTTGAACATCCTTTCACTAAATATACTTCACGCGAGTCACGGATCAACTTAAAAGTAACATGGAAAAACGACAAAAAAATTCGGAGCGAAGTAAAACCAACTTACACGCGTTCAAAATCTGTTCGAAATTAATTTCAACGTATAACAAAATTCCATCTGACAAAGAAAATCTACAAATTAAATACTGTTGGAAGAACTTAATCTATTGGCAAGGCGCTCGCCGTGATGACACACCGGACCTCGTCCAGAGTCAGGTATTTGAAAATCTCATCGCCCATGAAGTCGGGAAAGTCGCTCTGCAGCAGAACGTTCAGCGACTTTCTGAACCTGCTCTCAAGCTCGATGACAACCTCGGCCTCGCGAAACTTCTCCCTCAGCAGCGGGTAGAAATACTTAAACTTGGTCTGGCTGATCCTCCTATACTCGAACACCAGGTGCTCGTTCCTCAGCACCGATTTGAGCTTGTCGCGCGGGAGCTTGAGGAACTTGTACAGCGAG
Source organism: Trissolcus japonicus (assembly GCA_030522925.1). Lineage (NCBI taxonomy): Eukaryota > Metazoa > Arthropoda > Insecta > Hymenoptera > Scelionidae > Trissolcus > Trissolcus japonicus. The sequence goes on along the minus strand of JAPYZS010000667.1, from coordinate 9,560 downwards.
CAGTACGGTTTCCACGTGACCGGTGTCTCTTTCAGCAACCTGATCTCGGCCTTGATGTTATGGTAGTCCTGGCGCTCGTTTTTGAACGAGTTTGCCACATCGTGGACGTTGTGCAGGGCCTTCAGGATGTCCGACCTTCGGTTCTTAACCGACGCGATGAACAGCTGATAGATATGGTCGTTGACGTAGGAAAGCGGCGTCCTGCCGTTGTTGTCCTTGATGCAAAAGTCGGGCGAGTACTTGAGGATCTCGGGGAAGTCCCAAGTGTCCTTCTTAGGAAGACTTTTGTTTTTCAAGGCAACGTGGAGGGCAGTGCCACCGTTGCAGTTACGGGCATTGATGTCCGCGCCGAACCTTAAAAGCAGCCTCACGTAGGGGTTGTCCAGACCCTTCTCCGCGGCTATCTCCAGGGCAGACACTCCGTCCTTGTTCTTGTAGTTAATGTCGATGCCGTTCTTAAGGAACATGCACATCACGTAGTCTGTTATCGAGTATTCCTTCACCGACTTGTAAGATGGACAACCTGTTTTCGTGGTATTGGGGGGACCGTAGGTCATGTAGAGATCCCTAAACCTGACCTCCTTCTGGAACTCTCTGGACATGTTGAAGTTGATGACAGTGGGATACTTGATGAAACTCTGCACGATGTTCTGTCCCTCCAGATGATTCGGGGGACTTTCGAGCATGTGCTCGAGGAGCATCTTGACGAGGCTCTCCCTGTGGGAATTGAGAGCCACGTGGAGGAGCGACATGCCCTCGAGGTTGTTGCTGGGGTCGACTGTCGCGTCGGGTCCCAGAGGCCGCAGGACGTCAGCGCCATAATTTAAGAGAATCCGGACGATCTTCTTGTGGCCGAGGTACACTGCCATGTAGATCGGCGAGCCGAACAGCGTGTGCCAGCTGTTCACATCTGCGCCGTATTTTAGAAGCAGCTCGAGCACCTGCTCGTCGCCGATGAACGCCACCAGGTGCAGAAGTGTAATTGGAGTGTAGCCCTCGAGTTGGCGGGTCTCTGAAAAGGGAAAAAGTTAAGTTAGAAATTAAAAAATGCGGTAGATTTGATTAAACTGTTCCATAAATTATAAACGAAGAATTTAGTATGAAGTATCAAATAGTTGGGTAATTTCTAAGAAATTATCAGAATAACTTTGAAAAATAATTATTGAAATTAAGTTTTTTAATAAATTTAAATAGCTGATTTTTTTTTGTTTAATATGAACAATGAAATATGAATATGAACAAACGTTCTTTCAACCCTCTAAAATAAGAATCCATAAGTCAGAAACTTGTAATAAGCATTTTATAAATAGCCCTTGAGACCGCTCTTAGGTCCATTTCACGCTCATGCAGGTAGCAGAATCTGAAGAATTTTCTACCAGCTTTCACTTTACCCTTCAGTAAATAATACCAAACTTAGATCCTGTCGCCTATTTATGGAACTGTACAGTACTTTTCAACAGAAATTCTTTAAATCATCAGTGGAGCATCTGTTTACCATGTGCTTCACTTTTAACGTCCTCGTGCAATTCCTTGGTCGCTAGCAATCCTTTTGGTTTGACTGGATTCACCATGGCGCCGCTCTCCAGGAGCAGTTTGATCAGAGACCTTCTCTCCTCGGTGATCTTGAAGTTCAACGAAAGCAGCAGCGCCTGGCCGTAATTAATGTTAACAAAGCTCTCCAGGAACTTGTCGTCGCCGTCGGTTATGGCGAGGTACAAGGGACTCTGACAGAAGACGTCCTCCGCGTTGACGTCTGCGCCGACGCTGATGAGGAGTTTGATGAGACTCGGAGGCGCCTTGTTGGAGATCGCCAGGTGGAGCACCGTCTGGTTCAGACTGTTGAGCTTCTCGTTGAACTTCATCCCGTTGAGATGAAGGTCCTGGATGTAATTCACGTCCCAGTGCTCGACAGCTGTGATGATCTCGTTGAACGTGTTGGACAGGTCGTAATCCGCGGTCGGTTGCGACTCCGACCGGATGACCGCCTCGATCTCAGTGAACTCCCGCCAGATGTCCTTCGCGTCTTTCTTAGAGATTGAGAGGGACCGTTTGATGGCATCCACCTCGACGCCCTCCAACCAGCTTAGGTACCCGGGATCTTGGTACAGCTTCTTGCCACCCTCGCAGATCGCGCACTCGAACTCCACCGAGAAATTCGACTTGCAGTGGCTCTTCCACATCTTCTCCCAGAAGGCCTTGCAGCCCTCGTTGACACGCTCGTACTTCTCGCAGTAGTCGCAGATCAGTGTCCTCGGGATGTACCGTTTGACGTAACAGGATTGGTTGTTGATGACCAACTTGTCCGGGACGATGGGGTCCTTGAAGGTGACCTTGATCATATTCGTTGGCCTGCTCTTAGATTTGCCCTCGACCGGTTTCTTCAACCTTTCGATGTTAAGGATCTTCGAGTTGTTGCTGCTCTGCAGGGCGTCGAAAACACTATTGATCGGCAAGCTCGGATCTACGTTGTGGATTATAACTGTCCGTGATATTTTCAAGGTCGGGATGAACGCCATCCAGCCCAGCTGACGCAGCTCCTTGACGTGCTCGATTACCCCGTTTGCAACCTTGATTCAAAAATAAAAATCAATTCAAAACATGTTTTTTTTTTTAGAAAATAAAATAAAAATAATAATGAAAAATAAAATAAATAAATATTGATGATAAAAAATGGTTATATTAATGTTGCGTTAAAAACCTCGTAATTTGTAAATTCCATGAGAATGACGCCTTTGTAGAGGTCAGTCTTGGAGTAATCTGTGTGCTGGTTTTTAATCGCCCGGAAGATGTTGTTGCATCGGTTGGCTCTGGTGAAGTTGACCTTGGTGAAGTAAACGATGTACGGGGGGTGACTGTTTTTGTCATACCTGTTTGACACCATGCGTAGAATTGTTTTGAATTCGTCATTATTGATGCCGGGATAAATTATTTTCTCCGAGCTGTCCTCCATGTCGTCGTCGAGGTGGATCGTGGGGATGTCGTCGGTGCTGGTACATTTTTCCGCCATGATTTTGAACTCTTCGTCGTCGGCATCCAATGTCAGATCAAGTCGGCGTCTTTTCAAGAACCTACTGTAGTTGAGATCATTCGACGTTACTTTACACGAACTCATTTTATGTTTCAACATGATCCCGAGATGGCACAGACATTAATCCGAATGTTTAGAAAAAAAAACTTGGCCGAAACTTTGTTTTTCTTAATTTTTGGTTTCGTTACGAACTGAGACGGCGTTTATGGGGTATAAGAAATCGAAAGTCGATTTCTAAAGAAGTATACTCTCGACGAGGCGGGTGTATTCTGTACGCGATGAATATTCACCTCAATCTGTGATCCCTTTCCATTTTCTTTCGATGAACGTTTTTTTCACATAGATTGTGTTCAATCTATCGACACGTCAAAACGCAAAACACTCAGTGGTGCTCACAGCTCACAGCATCAGTGGGTCCTTGAAGTGGGGTTATGTCTCTGGAGATCTACTTTACCGACTGAGGGTTAGTTGAATGCATCCTTCGTGCAGCCTGGTAAATGCATCCGTCAATTTTCGGAGTTTAAAAAAATGAAGTGGATGGGAAAATAAAAAAAAAATATATAAAAAAGGAAATTTTATAACGTATGTGTTTTTTCATTGTTTTAATTTTTTCTTGGATAAAATGTTGATTGACATATGGTTTTTTTTAACAATCGACCGGATCAACGCAGTATCCGTCAATGTCTAACAAAAATCCTTGCTTGCATTGGCATCCTGTGACGCATTCCTAAAAATAATAACAAAATGATCATATAATATTAAATAGAATAAAAACCGATTCAAAAGTTTTGCGAGAAAAATGAAAATGAGAATGAAAATGACTGATAATTCAAAATAATAATATTATTGAAGTTTTATATTATACCAGTGAACAAATTTCAATTTTTCCTATGTTACAAGTTGGAGGACACGTGCTTCCGCATTCTGTCCATTCTTCATTTTCAAGACATTCTGACAATTCTGAAAAAGAACAAAACAAATAATGAAAAAGAACACAATTGAAAACCAAAAAAAAAAGAAACTTTTCATCTCACCTCCGTGAACACAAGAGAGTAAAGTCAATAAAAGTGATAAAAAAATAATACGACGGTTCATTTTGTACATTTGTGACAAGAAAGAATTTATAGTCGACTGATTTTTTGGTTTAGAAGATTCGCGCTTTTATAAGTTCTATAAGCGGGAGGATAAACTCGCGGACGATAAAAAATTTGCTTCGCAAACGTAATAAAAAAGTTTTAACACGAGATAAAAATTGTAAATACATCATACAATCGAAAACATAAAAACTTTGATTGTTTCGATAAAATAAAAGAAATATATATTTTGTATTTAATATTTTTGTATTTCGTTTTTTGTTTCAATCAAGGTCAAGGTCAAGAGGTCAAGACAATAAAATATAAAGTTTAAGATTTTTATTTCAAACTAATTACAAACCAAATGAAAAATAATTGTGTTGCAGTATCTGTCCTTTTCTAAAACTTTAAAATTGTCTCTATCCTGTAAACAAAACAATAAACAAAAAATTTCTAAACAAAGAACGCATTGTTGAAAACAATATTTGACAATAATATATCACTATAATTATAATTATTAATAACAAATGAAGCCGAACGGAATAAAAAAAGTACAAAAAACGCCAAGTGATGATTTTCTTCTGTACACTCGCGTAAACATATGATTACAACGAAATTCTTTTCAAGGACCCCGAGAGTGTCCCCACCCAGATTTTCTCCGACTTGCTTTGTCGTACCCTCGTTGGGAATTTATCTCAGTTTTCGGTGAAACAGCCTGACGTGCTCAGGCGCAAAACAAAATAGTGACTCACAACTTGGATTGAACATTTTTTCTCCCCTCGGATCACGTACAGTCACACTTTGACCGCCTAGTACTACTTGTTGCACGCCACACAACGACAATTTCGCGTGTGTTAGAGAGCGTCTCCCTCCGCTCTTGCCTTCTCCAACTGTTTTTGTGAATCATACTCCGTCGTGCCATCTTCGATAGGGGAACGAACTGTCACGTAAATCGATCCTCGTTGCACACGATCCTTGTTTATTATTTGTCTCTGAGTTAAACAAGTTTGATTAGCTGTTTCAGTTTGTTAAAAAACATTTTTTTTTCAACTACTCGCTGTGCGATTTAAATTGAAAAGTGACGTTTCAAAAGAAGTGAACAAAAATGAACATAAACGAGCAAGTTGCTCAACCCAAGTGGCTGCTGGAATTGGAAAACCGCAAAAGAAAAGTAATTTTATAAAATTATAATAACGTTGAAATAATAATTATTTATTTCAATAATCAATCATTCATTTTGGTATTATTTATGGTTTAAATATTTTATTAATTGATAAAAGATTTGATTATAATTTTTTATTTGATTATAATTTTTTATTAGTTATTAATTTTTTTTTTTGAGTAGATATTGATTTTTTTTCCTCTTTTCAGCCACGACTTGCACATGAAGCGGGGGCAGGAAGCCCCTGTTTGACATGTACGACAGCCTGTCCAGGACTCGATCTACATTTCTGGCGTAAGATCTGTAAAAATTGTAAATGCAGCCGTGACGAGCACGACGTTTGCGATGACGATTTTCCACAGTTCGACTTACTTTTTGGGCCGAATTCCAAATCCAGAACACGCCCACAAAGTAAAAAATTTTGTTTTTTGAAATTGATAGTAACTTTAAATTAGTTATTGTTTGAAAATCTACAAGTTGTTTTATTGCAGGGTTGCGTCTCAATAACAAACAATTGCCGAGTGAAACGATGTTCGAATGGGTACCCCCGAACACCACCAAGGAACTGGCTGAGGATTATATGAAAGCTCTGCCCGTGGAACGACTTCCGATCAAAGGTTCCGCTGGCGCTGCTCTGCGAAAGCAGCAGCTACAAAAACAAATTCCGTTGCACGATATCGATTATCAGGCTTGCGATGAGCTCACCGATAAGGAGAAGATCGAGTTCCAACAGTACCTTGAGAATTTGAAAAAGTGTGCCGGCCAAGGCAAAGTTTTCAAAGTAATTATTTTAATAATTCCACATTCACAATATTTGAAGAATAATATACACAACTAAAATGGCAAAATTTGAAAGAAATCGGTTCAGTAGATCTTGACAAAAATTGACAACTCTAATTGCGATTAAAAAACTAATTTGGCGCAGTGGATAAGGCAGCAGATTCTTTTACCGAGGGGCGCGAGTTCGATACCCAGCCAATGAAATTTTTTTTACTCAGAAAAAATGTACATGAACGAAAACTTGTTTTTAGGGAGGTTCTGTGTTGCAATAATTGTTATTTATTCTTCTTAATAACAAATTTTATAATCAAATCTTTTTTTGTCCAACAAAAAAAGCGTTCATTAAAAAATCTTTTCTCTTTTGCAGTTCTTCACTCCAGCAGAGTTTGTAAGGTCACAGCGTGAAACGATGTGCGAAAATTCCGAGCCCACGAACGTCATGCCAGCCCCGTCAATTAATCTTCGTACACCAAGTTGTTTCAATCGAACTGCACCCGTCCCGTCGATGGCCTGTACCAACTTGGCTGTCAAAACAGCGGCAGCGAATTTCCCCATTTTGAAATCGCGCACTGATGCGAGTGCCGTCCAGTCGTCCGACAGTGTTCATCTGGGAAGGTACCATTGTGCTCTGATGAAGGATCAGTACAAGAATAACATCTCGAGCAGTTCGCAGGTGGAGAAGAGTGCTCCATGTGAATCTCTTGCGAATGAAAAAACTAACGAGGGTGTGCTGGGGGTAGTTGAAAATTTTACCGATCCTGGCAAAGGGGTTGAATTTTCAAGCGTCGCCCAGACTGCTGAGATGATGTTCAGCAAGGAGCTCATGGCCCATGAGATGCTTAAGAATGATATCGTAGGAAGCACTTTGGACAAGAACAAATTGCAGTTCATCAGGGAGCAGCTTCAGTTAAAGTATGCATCCTCCGAAGATGCTCACAGGGTAAAATATAATTATTTAAATAGTTTTTTAATTGTAAATAAATACTTGTACATTCTTAAATTAGAACAAAATTTTGTTTAGGCCCCGGTTTCCAAGTCGACGGATATTACAAATTCAAGCGCTGTTTCCTCGCCAGCTTATCTAGTAAAAGACAAACTGACTGTGATGAATTCTTCCATTGGTGACAGCAATAATTTACAAACCAACAGCAATAACTCACAAATCAATAGCAACAAAAATCGTCCGGTTGATCATAATTCACAATCAATAAAAGCAGAACTGGAAAAACGGTCAGCTGTTGGCAATCAATTCAGTTCAGTTGAGACTAACAATCCCGTCTTCCCGGAATATTCTATAAGCAAAGTCTGCCAGCAGAGTGCAGTTCCCGTGGAGGAACTGGAGGCGAATATTCAAGCCTTGACTGTCCAGGCGAAGAGTAAGAAGACTTGTCACGAGTGCGGGGGACAGATCAACTCGGGCGACGTTGTCGTGACAGCGGAGAAGGCCGAGGACGCCGTCTGGCACCCTGGCTGTTTTGTTTGCACGATCTGCCACGAGTTGTTGGCTGATCTGGTTTATTTTTATCACAAGAAAAAATTGTACTGCGCTAGAGATTTTGCCACTTCCCTCAAGATCCCCAGGTGTTTCGCTTGCGACGAGGTGAGAAAAAAACAGAAAAAGATTTATTTACTTTGGCTAGTTGTAGCAAACAGGTACCATTGGATTTGTTTACGTTGAGAGAGAAAAAAAACAATTCTAGCTTTTATATGTCAAGCATAAAAGGTTCGACTCATTTTAATAAATGGCATTAACTTATTCACTCCATTTAATTTTATCTCAATCAGATAAATTAGTCTCATTAATTTAATCAATTTATTTTTTTAGTTGATTTTCGTCAGAGGTTATACAGTGGCCGAAGGACACACTTACCATCTGAAACATTTCTGCTGCTGGGATTGTGATAAACCATTGGCGGGTCAACAGTACACACCAGAGAATGACCGACCCCTGTGCCTGCCGTGTTACCAGGAAAATTATGCCAAGACTTGTAATACCTGTAAAAAAATCATCGCCGCGAATCAGCAGGGCGTTTGCGTAAAAAATTTGGATTTCCACGTGAACAGTGAATGCTTCTGTTGTTACGAGTGCAAGAAAAGTTTGCTCAACAGTCGGATGGTCATTAAAGAGGGCAAACCGTTCTGCAGCAAAGAGTGCATAGTTAAGTGTTTGAATTAAACAAGCGTGAAAATGAATTCCAAAGTTTTTTCATCTGTTATTTAAATGTTTGAGATAAAAAAAGGATGTAGCATTAAAAAAATATTGCACTTCTCAAAACTTTGCGGAAATATTTGGAGTGAACCGTTGAATATTACTGTCATAGATTTATAAAAATTTGTAATCTTTACTAATGTGTGAATTTCGAGTTTTTATAAATTTTTTATATATTGAATACAATTATAATATAGTAATGTTTCTTTCTTATTCCATAATACAAAACTGCTAGTACTAGTGTGTTATACACATGTTCTGCGTTATCACGCATAATTGTCGAGTGAGCAATTTATCGGGCCAACTGAAACCTACACTTTTGGATTGCATGAACAAGCAGTCACCGATCTCAGTAGGCAATTAGAACGCGTAGATCAGTGGGGCATCCGAGTGTCAGTTGACGGGTACGATTGATTTTATTTCTGATCTTTTTAAATTCTGAAACTTACGTGGTACTTAGAGCATGGAAAAAGAAATGATCTATAAAATTGTCAGAACTTAGAGATGTCAAGATTCGTCGAGCATTTAAATGGTGCAAATTTACAAATTGCTTTCTTAAAACATGAAAACATCATGCACACTGTAAGGTCAAAACTCTACTAATGGAAAAATTGTCTGCTGTATTTTTACATTCTTTTTTTTATTTTTTTCTTTCATAATAAATAAAATAAAAATATCAATATTTTATTACTTCAATGGAAGAAAAAATAATATCTTCTAAAAGTGAATAACAATGGAAGTTGAAAAACGTAAAAAGGTCTTTTCTTTATTATTTTTAAAACTTTTTATATTGGTAAATGATGTGCCGTATTATAAATTTTAAATGAAGGTAATCTATTATATGTTACCGAGGGTTGCGATTATTGTTATTGAGAACACGAAAGAGGTACACCTTACTTCGAGAGCAAGAAGTTATTGATAAAACACATTTACCAAAAGTGTCTTTAGAATGTTCGTGTTTCGGGATAAACTTTCCACTTTTGTGAAAAGGTTATCAGTTATTTTGGGACTGTGGCCTCTTATGCCCATCTTTTATTGTAGATTTATCCAATGCATCATAGTTTTTCATTTAATTATACCGCGTGCTGTAATTCAGGTGAACATTTCAAGTCTTTAATATATTATTTTCTATAATTTTGTAGTGTCATAAATGATTTTAGTATGTAGGACAGGGACTTCTAAATAAAAATTGGCATGAAAAAGCATTTCAGACATATTTATTAATTTATCTAGAAGTTTTTCCTTATTGTCAAGCTAGTCTTAAATATTTATACAATGTTTTTACTTTGAAACAGGTAACGTTACTGA
>JAPYZS010000666.1:0-35419 GCA_030522925.1 Trissolcus japonicus | reverse complement strand
CTGTTATACTTTGTGATATAAGAGATTGCACAAGTTTAGATTTAAGTTGTATATACAAGTAGTGTATAATATGAAATTTTTTTGACGATAAGTGTAAGTAAAGTTTTTTGTTTTAAAAAAAAAAAACAACCCTCGTTTAAAAAGAGGAAGATGGAGGGTTAAAAAGTCGTTAAGAATAATCTCTGTTACACAGTGTGTTGTAAAAGATTACACAAGTTTAGATCTAAGTTGTATATACAAGTTGTGGGAATGTATATAAGATAACTTTTATGCTGTTAATTAGTGTTTTGATAACAACACTGATTCTCCTATAGATACAATACAACTTCCTCGACCAAATAAATTGATACAGAATAAGAAATTGTACAATTGAAAAGGGGGAAAACAATTCAACGTGTACAAAATTAGGATATATAGAGGAAGAAGACTCTTTATAATGAGATAACTTAGGATAAGATAGTTTAATTACCGTTTAAGTAATATAAATTATTTATAATACAATTACAATTGTAAATACAACACTCAATAGCAAGGAGACAAAGCTTTTCGTTTATCTTGAATCACAAGCCCTGAGACTGAAATTTGATTTTAATATTTTGTTGTTTTTATTTTCGCTTAAGTTAAGGACCGAGTCATTACAGTGGCCATAGAAAATTGTTGCGCCAACAATGTGATATACGCGATATTGCGAAACGTGCAAACGGCCCAGAACAATGTACTTCTTTCGCCGTATTTGTGTGCACGCAGAGAGTCACGCACGGACCATACGAGACGGTCTTATCGCGTTACGTTCGCATCTGCGCGACGCTCGGGAATCAAATGCAGAGAAAACGGCCGAGAAAAAGGGACAAAAAAAATGTTGTCGCGGGTTCCCAGGATCTGCAGTGGACATCTTTAAGGGTTGCTTGCAGTTAACAATGCGTAAGATACGTCAAATTGAGAAATACGTACATCATGAACATCCATCAAGTATTTAAATTTCGTGGAATCGTTTAGTATTTCTCCGAACGAGAACAGAGTATACTTTATGGGATGTCGAACTTGTCGTAATCATTTTTTAACGACCCAAAAGAAAATTCTGTTTCTTCCCACGTTCCGGAAATCGTTTCTCCTCAGGTAGGAAAAGGGTGATTATGCCCTTATTATAAATTATGCTTACACGTAGTTAGTCACTTTTGTTAATACTTGTATCTGCTTTTATTTTCCAGAAAGTAATTAATCAAGGAGTTTGAGAAGGAATCAATGGAGCTGGAATCATCCACTTTGCTCCCCCGAACAACTTGTTTCACTTGGGTGGGAAGCATGAACTTTTCTCCCTGATCTACATTCTTCATCTGGACACAATTGTGGTCCAATTTATCTGAACATGAAGTTACACTTTTGTTGTAGAAAAAAACGAGATGATATTCCGGCTCGGTTGAGAGGTAAATAATGGTAATAATTTTGTGTCGCTTAACGAGGCAGAATTTGGTTGGTACAAGATTAAAGGATAATTAAATAATCCGTTCGGGACGTCTTTGGGAAGCAAACGAAAACAGGTCGATACATTGCATTGTAACAGGATTAACAGGAGTTGGGACACGAGAGAAAACAAGTACCAGGTATGGAGAGAGAGGAATAAAGGTTGGAAATGCAAACGAAGATGAGACGAGGGGACGAGAGAGAAATCACACACAATCCGGCTAGTTTCGTGGGCCACCAGCCGCTGGAATCCGAGATCGCGTTTGATCGCAATTAAGGCTTACTCGGACCTTTGGCTGTGAATATTTTATTCTCCCGTCTGGGCCTGGTACCACCGTGAACCTCCAGTGTTACTACACCCAGGGCCTCTTTCTCCTCTTGTTCCTTTTGCCCGATTCTGGAAAGGTCCCAATTTGAAACGAGACGAATTTGAATACGCACTTGAATACTCGCTTGCGCCCTCGGACCGACGACCATCTTGGCTTCGCTTCCACCTTCTGTCTTTGTGCTCTCAAGTGGCCAGCAAAACAATGGGACATCGATGGACCACACGGGATGCGAGCAAATGGTCGAACAACCGTAGGACATGCGTTTCGACGCAAACTCTGAACTGCTCTTTGCAGTCGCCGCGCTCGTCTCTGCCATCTCATTTATAATAATTAATTCGCCTCCGCTCTTGCTCTGCTGCTTTTGTACTTTTCTACTTTCGATACATTTTTATTATCAATAATACGCATCGTTGAAAAAAAAACGCCTGACACTCATTTTTATTATTTCTTTTATCTGGAAAGGTTGTAAAAAAAATAACAAACTTCATGTTTATATGATTTCAAAAGTTATATTGAAATTGCGTTAGTTAGATTTTTCCCTCACGATCGAAGATATATTTTAATTTATACTCATTAAGGTAGTAGTACCTATTTTCGACAGCTGCACCAATTATCGACACTTTGTTTTCAAAATTCATGTGAAAAAATTGTGAAAATTAATTATAAGGATTTTCATTTGTTTCGAACAAGTAGTTAATAAGCCTCTATCATACACTTAAAAAATATTCTCATCTAATCTATTCTCAAATAAGCCCTCATCTTACATGTATTTTTATAATATAGTCAATGAAAATGTCGATAATACGTTAAGTTTTTTATACAGATTTCATAATAATTTGTTAAGTTATAAAAATGTATGTAAATGTTGGGCCCATACGAGGCCCCTCATTTGAAATCTTGGATGCCCAAACAACTGAACTGAATGAACACAAGGACCGGATTAAAAAGATTATAAACAACAAAGCGGGGCTAGAAGTTGCAAAAAAGATGGCGTGTTGAAATTGAAGCCTCGGTGGTGTTTCGGGAGTCGGGCCATTGTAATCGACCTCAATGGAGTGGATGCTCAAGTTTCGGGGAACGGCACCGCAATTAGCATAATTCCGGAGAAATCATCTTCGGGTTCGCGGCACGCTCCGCACCGCTTGCGAAAGCACCGTGGCTCCGAGAATTTGAATGATTTATGCGAAAAACTCGCGAGTGGGCACATCAAAAGCGCAACCTGGCCGGAAACAAATCACGTAGCAGCTCGCGCCGACTGCCCAAATACTAACTCTATGCTATACGTCTTGCATGACGCATCGCCCGGCATTGTTTTATACTTGTACACACACATCCCGCAAAAGAGCCGGGACACTTTGTATGCGCGGGATGTGCAACATTATGTCACCATCCGACGGCACCGCTTTGAATAAACTATTACAATTACAAACTTTGATTAAAAAAGAATATGAGTTTGTTGTTACGGAAAGAACAGAACGCGGTGTTGAAAAAGTGAGCCCTCGTAGGAGAGATATTTTTTGTCGAAAAAGATATAACAAAATCTGCGGACACCATAAGGCACTGGCTTCGTCGCGGACAGAATTATGTGCGAGTTGCCAGCAGGCGAGTGGAATTTGAAATTTTTTCAAATGAAATTTCTTTCGTGCCCGCACGTTTGCGATGTGTGGCAAAAATGTGTGCCGCCGGACTTTTCTTTGCTGGCATGAATACACGCCGGGGTTTCTCAAGATTGCGGGGCCCAATGTTGACCCAGAGGATGCTTTATGCGTCGACCCAAGACGTATAAACCTCGACCCCTGGCGCACGCTAACGCATAGCAATGCGCGTTCCTTTTGGCTCTCGGCGCGTTTTGAGGATGATAAAGGAAACGTCGAAACAAAGCAAGAAAAATAATGTTCAAACTTTCATGCACGGGGAAGAGAAATGTTATCGCCGAGGAGGAAGCAAACAAACAAAAAAAGCAAGACGAGGTTGATGAAATAATGATGATTGTAATTTGATAATGAAAAAAGATGGAAATTCGTGAAATTTTCATGAAAAAGTATTCGATAAAGATGTTTCGATTGAAACAAATTAATTTGTAAGGAATTGTGCATGATTTAATTTGACTTATTTAACAGAAAAACTTGGGATAGTGACATACCACACGGACAAAAATATAAGTCAAAATATATGTGGATTTTATATTTTTATTATAGTTTTTATATATTTTTTATATTACATTTATATAAAATTTTTATAAAAGATCTTGACGCTTTATATTCGAAATGACATATACACGAGATATATGATTATATATTCAATTTATATAGAATATATTCCAAATATATTAAGTTTCGAAATTAATATGTTCTGGAATAATTTTGTTAACTATTGGTAGATGATGAACATGTACAAACAGTGAAATGTTCCAAACAAATTGAATTTCAATAAAAAAAATCAGGGTGTCACACTTCACCCCTTGTGCCACAATTACCCCGGTTGAGCCTAAATAAAAAATAAACTGATTTTACTATTTGCATTATGAGAAAATGATTAAGGTATATAGAAAATTCATCAATCGATAAAATTGAAATTTCTTGAAATTTTGAAAATACATTTGCATAGTAGAAAAAATTCATGATTTTTTCCAGTATTTATTACAGAGTGAATTTTCGAGATAATTCGAATTCCAATGTAAACATCGGTGAAAAAATTGGTACTCGTCTCGTGATAAGACACTGCATATTGTCTTTCGCAATTTTTTTGTACTTGGCCAGAAACACTGTCGTGTCTCCTGATGTTTGCTTGTAATTTGTCAACTTGTTATCATAGTTACCCTGTTAGCACATATTAAAAAATATTATGCTTATGTCCGCCTAAATATTATTTCATGAATATTCATGCATACAATTTCAAAAACCTACATTAATATTTCAGAATTATTATTCAGGCGAAAATCACCCTGATAGCCAGATTTATGTAAATTTTGTGTAAATTTTACATAAATGCTCTACAAAAAATTTATGCAAATCTAACTCCGCATTGTCCTGCATTATTTACATAAATTTTATACAAGCAACAAAATTTTTTGAATTTTGTAAGTTTCGAAAAACCAAAAATTATTTTTTTTTCATTCGTTTATTAATTTCGACACAGCATTGTTTGATGTAAACGATTTATGTAAATAATGCAGCACGATGAGGAGCTACATTTACTCAAATTTTATGTAAATCATTTACATAAACGGTGGTTATCAGTGTAAATGTAACATCTTTTAATATTCTTCAATATCTATTATGTCCGTCTAATATTTTCTGAATATCTTGTACTTATAGGGTTAAAAATAAACAAAATTCAGTATCAGTATTCAGTTCTGATCACCAATGCTAAATCAGCTTTGACAACAGATTGAAACACTATTCCGTTGCAGTAGTTGTAATTCCTCGTGTAGAAGAATCAGAATTTGGAGGTTAGTTATTCCTTCGGCGAATTTGTCAACAGTGACGATTGATTTTGCGCGACTGTTACTTTGGCGAATTTTCGTGCGGTGACAAAAGCACATGGCGAGTCGTCCCTCGGGTGACTTCCCGCGAACTTAGAGTCGTGTCGTGGTGAAAGAAAGAGGTTAGAGGCAGAGTAAACAACACGCGAGGCTAGCAAACGGAGGAGGTGCCCGTCGACACGCGATGTAGCGTGTTTACAGCGCGATCGGCTCGGATTGGCTGGTGTCCGATGGGGCGTCCGTGGGAGCACACCTCCCATTGGTTACGCTAACGAGACAGCTCTTCACCGAATCGAAATGATATATACCGCGCGCTCCGACCAACTCGACGAGTCTCTTTTTCTTCTTTATTTTCGCTCGCCGCACATGATAAAATATAATATTGAAGCCTGTTCATTAAATACCAGACCAAGAGCGAAAGTATTGTTTGCTTCACCCTTTGCTCATAATAACAGACAAGTGCGGTTTCTCCGCCGATCGATCCCAGTTTGTTATTATATACTTGAGTACAATTTATTGCCTCTAAAATGCATTTTTATGTGCGAACTTGACTTTTTTTTCCCTTACAAAAAAAAAAGTTGAATTGGACAAATTTTACTAGACACATAAATGTTGACATTATCACAAATTCCAAAACTTTTTGGACGTTCCCAAAGGTTAGGATCCACAAGGAAATATTTTTTGCATCTAATCTCGTTGAACGGATGAGAACCGGATGGACGATATCCGAGAGGATTAGGAGGCCAATTGACGTAGGCCCGGCGATCATGACCTGATCATCATGAATGGGGCAACCCTGCCGAGATTGAATCATTCGTTTGCTCACATAATGAGCGGTGATGTTGAATTTCTGAAACAGATTCCCAAACACCATAATTTATTCGCATATTTAATTGTGTGTCCAATACAGTAGTGCACATCAAAAAAGTTTCACTACCCTTGTCTTTTCGTGGAAAAAAAAAAATCAAAAGTTAGCCTCTGATGGTGAATTAATTATTTTATTCAAAAAATGCAAAAATACAAAAATACATACTTATTCAGAAATAGAAAAAAGAGGAAGACAGAAGAACAACTTTTGTCAGTTAAACATTAATGGCCAACTTCAAATCAGTCAATTCGGTTTTCTGCGAATAACCTGAAAATGTTGCTAACTTCAGGCTGGTTGTTGAAAAAAGCAGAAACTGTCAGGTAAGCAAGCCAAATTTGAGGTTTTTTCTCTCTCTAAAAATTGTAATGATTTTATGAAAAAGTTCGCGAATGATTCACGCGACTATATTTGTTAAAAAGTTGGCCCACTACTGCTCCGAGGTTAGTGCCATTATATGTTAATTTTACGGATGGTCCGCTGCGTAAATTAACCTACCTGGGAGACTGTGAGAACATTTTCAAGGTTATACATTGCGTGGTCGAGCGTTGACAAAATTCGTTTGAATTTAAATAGTCGCTGATATATTACAGTGATTTTTCGGGATGTTTTTGAGAATATGGTGTCCGCGGCAATCGCGACAGAGAGAGATTAAATTACGAGACAAGTGTTACATGTATACAGTGACCGATGGCTATTTTATTTATGCATTACCAAAAAAAAAAAAAAAATGCTCAGGGAAATTCGACGACCTGGCTTTCTCATGCTTAAAAGTTATTGAATTTTTTAGTTTCTTGAAATATATGGCATGTTGAAATATATAACATGTAAATCTGTGTGACAACGAGAAATAACTATTTTAAGGTGCTTTCAAAAGCTGAACTGTTTACAAAAACAAGTCCAAGTGTCACACAACATTTGGGTTTTTGTAAAAGGAAGCATATCAGAAGATTCTTAACTTAAAAACACTTGGAAGAAAACTTAAATAAATTAAAAAATTAATCCGGAAATGGGTTATTGGTCACTTCGACCGACCGACAAAGATAACCGAGTGGGATATTTGTTGTTAGACAAAAAGGTCAAAATGATGCGCGCCCACCGCGGGTTAAAAATATTATGTTTTATGACAAAAATTGTTCTAGAAAGTTGAAGAAATGCCTGGTTGATTTAATTTTATAAAAACATTTGTTGTATGACCTTTCGACTTTACATCATTTTTATAAACAAACCAGCTTTTTTATATCAAGATACGTATATAGCATGTCGTTGTACAAGTGCAGAAAATTGGTGATTGCGGGACGAGTCAAAACACGAGTTCCGCAGTCACCAATTTTCCGCACGAGTGAAACATGCTATTTTTCATAACAAGTGCATGTGAAACTGCCAGTAATCCGTGTCGATGGCAGTTTCACTCACGTGTTATGAAAAACTTTTTTATGTTTATATTTGTATTTTTTCATCATCTATTTTCGTTTCGTATTTCGTTAATGTTATTATAATCCCTATATTTATCTCTATAATTTCTGAGAAAAGGATACATACCTGCTCATTTTAATAAATAATAATAATAGTAATAGCAATAATATAATAATAATAATAATGATAATAATAATAATAATAATAATAATAATAATAATAATAATAATGATAATAATAATAAAAATTTGTCCAAGAGACATTCAAAGGTCAAATGAAGTAAAACAAGTAAACAAAAGTTGAAGCTATAAAAAAATTGTATCATAGATGAAGAATGAAGAGATTCCTCGAAAGACCTGAAACGTTATACGTTGTTGAGTGTTTTGGCGCGCGTTGTCACATGAGTTTACGGTTCATCGGCACAGATTTCGTGGTCGGTGTGGCAAAATGTCCCACGGTCTGAAGTTGTCGCGATGATGTCGATGATGCGCTGGAAGCAAGGTCTTCGACCTTGAAACAGCGGCAGGTCCTCATGTACGCGCGATGCTGCAAAGGTCGTGAATACATTTATGCGGTGCCTTTCATCCTTTATAACGCCTCCCACACTGCCGCGTCGCATGTAAAGTGACGAGTAGACGAGAGTTTGCTTTGCCACGGCATAAATCACTCCTTGTCTTCGCTTATTGTACTTCATCAAATTCGTTGTTTCAATTAAACGTCCAGTCAAGTTTTGCACACATCCAACTCTTGTTCTGCAGAACTTGGCAAATCAAAAGATTCGATTCTCCTTAGTGTCGGTAAGAAATAATCTAACCTTAAAATTAGTATTAGAATTTGAAAATAAGTTTTGTTTGTTTACCAAAACTAAAAACTTGTTTACATCGAACATTTGTTATATGACCCCTTGACCTTGACTTGCCTTTTGTAAACAAAATCAGTTTTTCATATCACCCTGATCTCATAAGGACAGTAGTGCAATGCATTTAAAATTCAGGATTTGCAGAGATTTTCAAGATAAACGCAAAAAGTAGAAGAAGACAATACATTTTGTCAAACGAGGAAGCACACGTGTAAGAAACTAAATGCTAAAGCTGATTAAATCGTGCGTGAGGTATATATCTTTGGTATTAGCATAAACCTAATATGCCCGCGACACAATGTGTTATTAAAGAGCCGAGAGAGGGCACCACCCTGAGATTCTCTCGGTTGATATGTCATGCGATACTGCTGCTCTATTTAACATAATATAATTGACCGTCTGCGATTCAATAGATTTTGCATAATAAACAAATCGCGCATTCTATATGGCATCCCGGTACGTATATGTCACCGAAAAATTGCTTCCATTAGCCGATAAGCCGCAATTTGAATTTTCGTTTCTTGCATAATCATTTAAGGGTGGGGGGAGGGGGGTAATAATTTTTACCGAGAAAAACATAAGACAATAAGATGCCTTTACGACTACTCAAAGATTGATCCTTCTTTATTAAAACATTTATTTTAAAACTCAAAACATTTTTATTCAAAAATAAAATTTGAAATCCATAACATTGTTGTTCAATTCAATATTGTGTAATATCACAAGTTATAAAAAAAAAACAATATTTTTGTATCAAAAAATTTTTTTCAATATTCATACACAAATTTATCGCACTTTTTATTTATTTCAGATTTTTCGGGCGCTAAAGTAAGTACAGGAGTGGATTATGAAAATTCGGGCCACACACAACTCGCAATTTTAGGACATTGTCACTGCAAAAAAGTTGTCGGTCGATGTGTTTTAAAATCAAACAAAAAACACATACTTAATGTTTAAATGGCTTTTCTGTTTTATTTCAGAAGTGTTTTACAGAAAACGTTTTAAAATAAAACGTTTTGAGAAATTAAAACACTTGGAGGTTATTCGTTTAGATATATATTTTGAGGTTAGGTGTTTCAAAATAAAACACTTTCATAGATTAAAACATCTGGATAACACGTTTGGCGTTTTAAAACTGTACCTTGAAATGTTTTATTTTAAAACAAATTTTTTAGCAGTGGACTACATTCTATGTTGAAAACCTGTCCGTACAAGTATATCTAATTTTTGTTTAAAAAAATGATTTGTTTAACAAAATTATTTATTTCAACTTTCTGTCAACAGTATACAATGAAAATTGATTTTTTCTTAGTCCAAAAGTTCTTCCAAAATATACAAAGGGCATTTATTTATTTATTTAGTCAAAAAAAAAAAAATGAATCAAACAACTAAATTTTGCGAGAGAGACAGAATGCCTCTATGGCATTTCACCTTAATTTTAGGTTTCAGTAAAAACAAGAAGACAGAGGTAACCAGTTTCTTTTACACTTGATATACAAAATAAAGAAACTTTAATTTGTATCATTGTATGTAAAATGTCTTGTTTACATGTTCGTAAGAGGTGGTTATAATGAATAAGTTATTAACCTTCGGATGATAATTGTCAATTAACAATTATTTGCATGATAATAATTGTAATGAAAAGGATGATGAGTGTAAATGTGAAAGGTTGAAAAAAAGAGTGTGATATTTGGCGCGTGAAGCTTGGCGGCCACTGATTGTGGAGAGGTTGTTGTTTGATTGGACCCCTGCGAGGCTTAACGAGGCCCACCTGAACGCGCGAGGCAAGTCGAAGTGGAGAAATCATCGTCGCGATAATGAAAAATCGTTTTCAAATCGGTCGGACGATAAACGATGTTTGTAGATGAAAAATGATTAATTGTGGCAAAACTAATGACTCCGTCCCGTCACAAATGAGCTTGCAAAATGCGCCTTTTGTTCGGCACATCATAAGAGTGGGTGTTTTTAATTCTTTCAACGCAACCCGATATTTTGCCCTCGTTCTTTCTCTCTCGCGAGGATAATCAAGAGAAATATTTGGTTACCAGCACCGTAATTTGCCTCGCAAACCGGTATATCAATTGTTGCCCCGCGTGATTATATAATGTATTTACTCTAACTACATGATTACGGCCCGTTCGAAAAGCACTCGAGCAATTTCTTATAGCTGCGGATTAATATTAGACTCGCTTGGCGAAGCGTCACTGACCCTTCGGTGAGCAGGTGCCAATGCGCCAATCGCCCTGTCATTATATCTGCGTCACTATACACACGCTATATCATCGCAAAATAATCCAACTCTCATGCTCGTTGCACATTCCAATGCGTGTTCTTCAAACCAATCTACACCTTCTTCTATACACCTCTCACACCACATCATTTTTCCTTTCATTTTTTCTCTACCACGTAATCAATCTTTTTTCTCTTTCTTGTTCCATTTTGTTAATAAATAAATAAAACTTGATGTTATGTTCGTTTTGATAAAAACGTTTTCATAACGAGGAAGGTTTTGTTGGGAGCTCCGTGATTAACACATGTACTTGATTAGAGAACTACTTTATTAATGACACACTTTGTTGACTACATTGTTCCAAAAATATTAGAATGAATTTGGAAAAATGAGGCTCCTTTTATACACTCTGGTTAGCGTAGGCAAAGAACACATTCGTAGATATGGGTATCTCGCACGTGCATATTCATCAAGAGTATTGAAGGGAAATCAAAGTATTCTTATCATTTCTAGAAAAAGGAAATTGACATCCAATGGGCGACTAACGGAAATGCAACTTTGTGACATGGTTGCAGTTTTAATGTATCAAATAATATTTGAATATTATTTGATTTAATTGAAATTATAGTAGTTATGGCAGAATATCTGTGGCTTCCCGGGATAAAAAGATAAGTCCATTTTCAGAAAAAATTGAGTTTTTGGTGCCTTTCGACGACAAATGTTATATGTACTTCAAATAGAACATTGTTTGAAAATAAAAATACAGTAGTTTGTTAGTGTAATAAATATCAGACTAATAAAAAAAAAGTAACGTGATTCTTGAAATAATAAGACAAGTCCATTATTTAATGATTATATAGAAATTGACTGACATGTATAAGGCAATGTATTCAGTTTGGCGACACGGAACAGTTCGGAAAGTAACAATTGATAAAAAAACTAGTTTTCTTTCAAAATAAACTATATTGTCTTCTGAAATTTTCAAATGAAATCAAAAATAAAATTAACATGATTCTAAGATTCATTTTTATAAATTGAATTTTAAAACACCATAAAAACCCTACATACGATTTTTCAGAGGTTGAATATAAACATTTGGAAAATTTCATGAAGTTTGAACCCAATACTTAGGAAAGTTGAAGGAATAATAAGACAATGTCCATAAGTTGTCGGAAATAACAAGATAACTCAAATGAAAACAGATTTATTATTTCTGAAGTTCATTAGTTAGAAGGTTTCGGTTTTGTTATACAACAAAAACGTTTTTTGCTCTATAAATGACTCTGTATTGTCTCTGACAAATTAATGTTTAAAAAGTTTAAACGTTAATAACTCGAAAATCCAAAAAATGGACTGATCTTGTTATTTCCAGAAGCCACAGATATAACATTAATTATCTGTGTGTACAAAGTATTTCAGTTTTTTCGAAATTGAAATCATGTGAAAGTTGAGTCTTATCCTTAGTCAATGTTGTATATGGTGTTTCGATTCTCACCTGATGTTAGTATTGATCTGATACACTGAGAAAATGAGATTGTAACGAACACAATCTATATTGTAACCACTACAATGTCATATCGTAAAAAGTTACGATGTAATTGTAATGGATACAATGCAGATCGTAAAAATGTACAATCTATATTGTCAAATGACTAACTTAAACAATTCATTGTTTTTGAAAAAATAATTTCTGTTCCAACTTTTTGTCAATAGTTTTCAATAAAAATTGTTGTTCTCACAGTCAAACAAGTCTCCGAAAATATGCAAAGAAGTAGTACAGAGTGATATTTTAAAAATTATTTATCAAAACATAATGAATCAGGAAATAACTAAATTGTACGGTCTTTCACTTTAAAATGTTCTTAAAGATCGTTTTGTAGTCATATTTTCCCGAGAGATTATTTTTTGTGAAAATTTGGAATCATTTCCTTAAATAGTACATCAACAAAGTTGAAAAACTTTGTTCAGGTACAAGTTTGGATTTGAATAATCAGTCTTGAAATCTAATTGCGGATGAGCGGAATCCAAACTTGAGAGCGCTACTGAGGAAGTATGTATAATTGAATTTACGAGGTACTCGGGGAGGACATCGATTTCTTGATATTTTCGCAAGGGTTGGCCCGAGCGTGATTGGCCGTGGCATCATGTTATCCGATAGATAATGTGTCCAGACTAATTTAAAGACGTCTGCTTGGCCGGGGAGATGGCGTGTATACCTGCAGATGGCATCCTGACTGCCATCCTCTCGGCGAACTACACTAACGAGGTCCTGCCACGAACTCAAACGACACACAGGGACCACAGCCTGTCAATTAAGCACACACGACTATACCGGGCCACATTTCTGCCTCGCCCCCTCTCGTACCCCCTCAGCCACCGCGAGCTCAGTGCCCACGTCTGATGCTTTTCTGTTTCTGTGCATTTTATTCCTTTTTGCCACGTCCTGCGGCAACCTTTTTTTAAACTCCTTTTCGTCCTCTTGCGCTAGACAGTCAAACTACATTTTCGACGAATCCCCTTGTGCCAACGCACCATCATGTATTTTTATACAAACTAATCTCTCATATCAAAAAAACATTAAAAACGATGTGATTGTCAAAGCTTGTATATACTTTCACCTTTTAAAAAAAGAAAAAACGTTGCACCGTAATTGCAAGCGGTTATAATACACCCTACGGGGGAAAATTTTAAATAACTTGCAAATATGGGTTGATGCATATATGCAACAAGATGCATCTTTAGTTGGTATTTTTAGACCTTGTATTGATAAATATTGCATCAATCAAGATCTTGTAATTTTGAACCCAACAATATTTTGTTGTTCGTGAAAATCCCTTACCCGTTTGATGGACTATCCCTGGTTTAAGTAAAGCAAACTTTTTAGCGACAAATTTTTTGCAAAAACTGTGTTTAAAATTTTTTTAAAACGGGAGGGGTATGATTTAATGTAACGAAGCCAAATTTTTATATTTATTTCATTAAAATGATGCAACAAAATGAATCAAAATGGTATCCGTGACTCAGAAGTGACAAATACAAACCTTACTATTTCGGTCAAGGGGTTACTCTCTTGTGGAGTCTTTCGACCACTTGGTTTAGAAATACTTTGAAATACTTGTAAATTACTTCTTGAAATGAAATTCTGTGAACTCCTAAAAAATGAAAGACTTCAAAGACTTCAATCATGATGTACTTTGAAATACTTTTAATACTTTGAAATATTTTTTTATGATTTGTGTCTCTCTCTTTTGAATTATTTATTTTAAAATGAATTTTAAATTATATATAAAATAATAATATAACTTATTTAAGCCTGGTTATTTGATTAATGTTCCAATATACGTACATGGATACTTTAATGTAAAACAATAGATGTATACTTTTTTAACAATTTTTAGGAATGGGTGAAGTTTAAGACTTCATACAAGACTTCAGTTTAAGAACATGTTTGTATGATAAAATAAAAAAATTCATTTGAAATGAAAACTACAATTTATTTACAATACAATCATTATATTATATGGTAAAATGGTTATTGCATAAAAATAATAATCAATTTTTATAAAATCACAAATTCTCATCGAAGACATTTTTTAAAGTCTTTTGAAGTCTTTTTGAACTCGTTTTTAAAGTGTTTTAACTATTTCAATTTTCAAAAGTCTCAAAAATTTGTTCAAGTCAAAGTATTACACGTATTTCAAATCTGAGTTGAAGTATGACTTCAAGAATTCAAAAAACTTCAAAATTGAAGTTTTCTGTAGACTTGCCAAGCCAGTAAGCAACCCCTTGATTTCGGTTGCATTTTACACACACTTGTTAGCAAAAAATTTTTTTCTTAAAAAGTCGTCGCTTCACTCGAACCAGCAAATCGTACATAAAACTGACTAGGCTGTGTATGTGTACAAAGGCCATTTCTGAAAATCTAATTGGTTGTAACTGATTGAATTCTAATTGGTCGCGTGACACGAAGACAATTTTTTCATTGGTACATAACCTAAGTACAGGACCGGAGCTAGCAAAATGCTGAGACAATCAAACGGTTAAATTTTTGTCTATTGGTTTTCGCACTTTGAGGTTATGTGGAGCCACTAGTGGTGTTGACAACGATGGGTGAATAATAATAGTACATTACGTTTCGAGATACACAGCTTTATGAGCCGTGGACGAGACCAGTAAAATTTTACCGCCCGAGTATAAGGAACATCAAAAATGTTGCATATTTGATTCAAGATTCTTCATTTTTTAAAGACATTCCATGTCGATAGTAGCAACGAGGTTAAGTTGAACTTTTTCCGTTAGAAGAGGCCCATTAAATGAAATTTCACCGATATATAAGTTTGCAGCTAAATTGTGTATCGTTGTATCGTCGGTAGCAGAATAATCGAGATACCGTGCTCCTACATCGATAAATTAGGATATGCTGTCAAATATATTACAATTTGTCTAGGAGAGAGTGCTGTTTCTTGCCCCCCGTGGTTAAGGACTCAGCCTAACCGTGAGAGTATTGTTTACATCTCAAGCCCTAAACTTCCTTATGCCTGATCTTGCGATCTATTTATTAGTTTTAAATAACATCGTACATTTTTCTTATCGATATTCAAATTCAAAACTGAAACCCGAACAAAAATTATCTCTGGAGTTCACAATTAGAAGCACCATCTTGCGTCCTGCTGCACTTAACTTTGAGATTGATGTATATTCATCTCATTCCATAATTTATGAAATTTTTAACGAGTGCCACTGTTCTTTGTTGTACAGCACCAATTGTATTCGCAAATTTCAACACTTTACGAGCAGCAGTAAAGTGGATCGTACAAAAAGCACTTCCACGCTTTGCCAGGAAATGATGGGCGGAGATCCAGCATTTTATCACATTACGTCTTAATTATCTAAACGTAAACAGCAGCAAGTCATTTCCCTGTTTGCCTTCCATCGTTCACTCGCGAACAATTGAAATTTCACTTGAACAAAAATCGTGATTATGAAAATTTATTTGTCTGCATATCTAGATTTCTAAATATCTACAATTTTGCTGTCAATTCCCAATGGTAACCATATGATTACTATTAAATATGTTTACCTTTTTGAATTACGTTCAACCAACATAACCTCTATTGTTGGACGCTGTACGTGCACTGGTTTACGGTTCATGTTTTTACTGAACTATTTGACAATTCATGTTGAATTCTCATTTTGTAGCTCGGTTATAGAACAGTTCAGTAAAATCTGATCACTTAATATATGATTTATTTGGGAGTTATATGAAATTACATTTAGTGGATAGGTTTTTTTGTTGTATTTCATAAACTGCTCCAGCTTATTTTTTTTTAACTGTAACTGTATGTTTCTTCCTTCTCACACAACCGAAAATATATTTATTTATATCGTGATATAAATGTTTTCCGAGTTGACAGTTCAGTTTTGTTTTGGTAGCGACCACGCAAACGTTATTCATCAAACAAAATAAAGTACCGTTCTTTTGTAATTACTGTCTCATTGCCGCGCATAACAATATATTTCAAAATATATTTCACGTACATTTTATATATTTAAAATATATTCGATCGTTTTCTACATATTCTCATTTATAAATTATTTATAAAGCCGCAATAAGTTGTATACATTTTATCGAAAAAATATAGTATATTTATGTAATAAATATAAATGTGATATTTATTCATACATATATTTTTCTTCCTGTGGGTTATATGAGTGCGTGTGACAAAATTCGCAGGTGAGGTTAGACGATTTGGGTATGTGTGAACAACAAGTCCGTTTTCATGAAAGTTATCTTTGTTGCTTTTGATTCGAAATGATAAAAAAAAAAGATCGAAATTGAAATGAGAGTTATGGTTTGGTAAAGGGTAAAGGGCAATGTAGCCAATTTAAAAAGTGCGAGTTGACGCCGGTAAACAATGGACAATGATAAATACGACGCATTGCCGTGACCATTATAATCTTATTGTTGGACTTGTTGTTCTTATGCAGGTGGTAGCGTTGACTGTGCCAGGAAAGAGAGAGAGAGAGAGGAGGGCCCAGAGGAGGGACTGAAGCTAGGCGATATAAACGAGTACGGGGAAGCGCGCAACCGAGAAGCCGAGTCGATGCTGGCCTACCTTACCTGGGACCAGGTCCGAGAACAGTACACCAAAGATGCCACCGCAGAGATACCGCGATTACAAACTCCATTCCATTTGTAACGAGCTCCATCTATTTTGGCGCCTTTGCGATCTAGGTAGCACCAGATTTGAATATGTGATATACAAAATTATCATTCGTTTTGGTGTCTGGCAGGTCCCTGCCCATCATTATTTCATTGACTCTTTGTCTTGGACCTAACCTCAAAATAATAAATCGACAAGTCGTGAAATTTGTTTCTCATCAATTGACCGATGCAGTTGGTGGACTCTGACATGCTCGGTACGGTTATAGATAAGTGTCCTGAGCATGCCTAATTAGACAATCAGATAACGGACTTCTGGTCACTTTCGGGGCAATCCAGCCTAACCTAATCAACTACGTTTAAAATGCAGTTCTGATTAGTCCCGCGATACCATCTCGGACCCGTACCAAATTTTTTTTTGTTGCATTTTCAAGAACACATAAAGATGGGTAAAAAAATGATTCCGTTAAAATTCTTCGGCTTTCAAGCGCGTGTATAACTTTGAGCGAGAAATCGCGCAGTAATTCTCCGAAGTGATGCGGAGTAGCTGAAACTTTGTCCACCGTGAAAAAAGTTTTCTCGAGAACTTATAAATTCAAACGATAAAAACATTTTCACTTCGTAAAAAAAATTCGTTATCGTGATATCCTCCGGGCCGATTTGGTACATAAATCGTGTGTTGCAGTTCGTGGCGAGACTCGGCAGTGGATTAAATTATACAATATTCAAGTAGTTGAGATAAGTGGTAAAAAAATGTTGTGCAACGTGTTTCACGGAACGCAGAATACAGGAAGGTGATAAAGTAAGTAACGAGGGATGCTGATGCGGGTAACAATAAAAAGTGGATGCTGATGACAGTCCGGACAAAATAGTGGCAGCGAAACCCTTCAAGAAGGGGGGAGGGGGCACGAAGAAAAAGATGACACGAGGGACAAGCCGATTGTTGCGCGGGTAGAAAATAGCATGTACGCGAGCAATTTACGAATCACCGACACACGGCTTGTGAATACAGGCATAGCGTTTATATATTTGCATGCTGTTTGCAGCGTAACTTCTAAAGGGGGCGTGGGGATCCTCTCATTGGTTCGCGATTCGAGTAATGGTTGCTTGCTTGCATTAGCTACTCCGTGTCAGGCCTAAGGCGAATAGTTTTGCACTACCAATTTATGTCCAGTTATTTTCGCTGATAAGTTATTTTCAATATCACTCTCATTTAACCCCTTCATTTGCCGTCAGGTTGACTGTTTCCTCAATCATTCGCTTCCATACAAAAAACTGCAGTGAACAAATCAAGAAAAAATATCAATTGAAAGAAATTTAATTTCATGTGGATCCGCCTTTATGACTTGATGGGTCACCACAATTTTAGGTTAGGTTAGATTCGAATCAGTCATAGAAATCAGCTTAAGACATAAAAGTAGATTTTCATCTGAATCCACCTTTATGAACAAGTAATAACTTGTTTTCAACAAGTGCGTTTGACGAGATCGTTTTCATGTAAGTGTTTTATAGGTAATTAGAGGTTTTTCCTGTCGGTCAACTTGAAGAAAATTATACATCGCAATGAAATGTGTGACACAATTTTTCAGAGCTGTTATTTGAATGTAACTTTGATAAATTTCACAATGACGTTTGCCTCGTCCAAAAAGCGTAACGGCGTTTCCGGTCGTTCGGCGATAATTGATAATTTTAATAAGAAAAAATGATTGTCGCGCTGGAGGAGAACAAGTTGAAATATGTATAAGAGAATAATTATAGCGATTGGAGGGCCGGGGCGAATGTCGTGACTAGAAAAGCGAATTCACGCTCGCGCAAATTCCATAATTAGCTGGGTTCTGACGAAATAACGGTGGTCCCACGGGTGGGACCCATATGCCGGTTACAACGGCGAGATTAAAATCTCGCCACCCTTTTCCCCTCGACATGTTTGCGCCATGTTCAACAGGACAAAGCAGTCTAAAATAATTCGAACCCGTGCGCCAACACATGTGCGGGGCCTTGTCCGTGACTGTGCTGCAGTCGGGTGTGTGCGTGCCTTTTTTACCGTGCACTCGCGACGTGATGTGTCGTAATAGAGATCGAGGGGATCCTTATCTATTTTTACCTGGACACGCTGGTCATGCTTGAGTCACTGCCAAGCCGTCTCACCTGGTTCTTTCACCTTATTTCCTTGTAATCTTCATATTCCTACGCACAAAAAACATACTAACCGGACAACCAATCCAAACGGAACACCACCGTCATCTTTTGCATTTTTCTTCATTTTCATAAAAAATGATTCACAGGAAACTATAAAACTCTCCTTTCTCGAAAACCCTTCCTGCAACAAGTTTTACATTGCCATTATATTTACACCTTTTCATTACAAACAGTCATTTGAATTTTCAAATCATGTAATTTCAACTTTCAATTTCAAACTTTGATTTTAAAATTTCAGGTGGTGACAACCTCAACACGTGATGGAATTGGAATATATCGTACTTGAAACTAATTTGAAGCTTTGCACTAACTTCAAATTCTGGAACATTTTTATAAGGGTTAGGAACCTGAAATGAAAATGTTCATTTTTATTCAGTTTGTTTATAAAATGAATTGTTGGACGACCTAGGGCCCAGAGGTCGGGACTTTGATCTGGAATTGTGATATGTTTATCGACTATTTTTTCTATTACGTTGCTGTGTACCTAGTCTCGCCAATCTAGTCTTCCAATCTGTTGTTGATTTATTATTTATATTTAAATTTATTTATATTTATATCATTAGATGTCGCGTTGCTTTTGTATGCAACATGTGCAAATAATGTATATATATATCGTATTTTTGTTAATCAGCCATAAAAAAATATATCCAACGATTTATACAATTGCAAAGAATCTTTTAAGAATATTTTAATAGTTATTTTTTGCACAGGACCTTATTGCGTTTTTCGT
Organism: Trissolcus japonicus; assembly: GCA_030522925.1. NCBI lineage: Eukaryota > Metazoa > Arthropoda > Insecta > Hymenoptera > Scelionidae > Trissolcus > Trissolcus japonicus. The sequence goes on along the minus strand of JAPYZS010000666.1, from coordinate 15,683 downwards.
AAACACCGAACCTCATTAATCGCCTTAAAAAATGCTCCGTATCGTCAGGTATGAAAATCGAGCCAATTTTAGAGATATGGCATAAACGTTGACTCGTATTTCTATACCTAATCTGATTATTTTTCATCTGAATGAAAATGGGAAGAAACAAAAAGGATGGTGAAAGAGATCGGAATGTGCCGCATGAGTTAAGTAACGATCATTGAAATGGAATTGAAAAAAAGTGGACGGAGGAAAAAAAGAAGGAAGGAGAGCTAAAAAGTGCGCAGCGTGATAAAGCGCGCGATGGTCCGTAGGTAGGTACCATTATGCAAATCCGCAGTCAATACCTAATATAAGATAATCACAATGATTATATTCCCACCGTGAGCGTTCTATTGGTTGGGTATTTTTGTTCCATCGCGAGCGTACGCACTTTGATTCGTACATTGGGCCTGCGGCCTCGCATCGCAAAAATATCCGTGTACGCTGCTTATCATAAAATATGCCCGAGCACGTCAGAAAGAGGAAAGGAGGAAATTCGAGACAACGACGACGAGTAGTCGGGGCGAGATTCGCCATACGCACACCCCCAGGTGCCACATAGCATTATATAAAGCCTCGCGCGCGCGCGAGCCGGCCCGTACCCTCGGGCTCGTTGGAAATTGTCCTTAATAATAGGGGAACGGTCAGGACTCTGTCCTAGCGAGGATCACCAGTTCCGTCAATTCCTTCGTCCTCGCTGAAACGTCTCTTTATATGCGCGGCCTTAAGCGCTGTGAAACAAGCCGTACCTCGATACACTCTATATATACAGTTCCTCATTATCTAATGCAATTTAGCCTAAATACCTTCCACATTCCAAATTATACATTTTTTACAGAGACATTCAATTTTAATTTTTCATCTTCTATCCAAACAAATATCAAAAAATGAAATAAAGTTTTTTCAAATTTAATTTTCCCGAAATATGAAACTGATGATGCAAAAATATTTACACAACTTATTGTTTCATATTTGTTTATTTATCTCCTTTTTATTTAGCTGCTTCGATTTGCTGCTGAAAAAGAGTAAAAGTCTAAATTTTTCATATAATTGAATTTTTATAAATTATTGATTATACATTTTCACATTAAGGGGGGACCCTACCTTGAACAGATCAAAAAAATAGTTCTAAATTTTTTTCTGAATCAATAACAAATGGAAACTTCCCAAATTTTTATACGTCATCAGTCTATTCAAAGTGTACGAAAACATTATTTTCAAACAAAAATTCTTGCAAGGATCTTTTTGATCAAAAAAGGTCCTTGATGAGGAAGAGGACTTTGAGAAGGATTTTTCCAAATTTCTAAAAATTGAGGAAATGGCAACATTTAAAAAAAAATTTTTTTTTTTCTACCAAAAATTAGACTTGAATATCGTGTCAAAAATAAAAAAGTGAATCAATTAAAAAAATTACACAAAATTACTACAAAAAACTACACAAAGCAACTGTTGAGTAAATTTTAATTTATGATATTCGGATGTCGAACAAATTTCAACACAAGTAGTACTGAATTGCAATTTCAAAGTTATTATGTTCGAAATTTTTTTTATTACGTTGTTCAAACTTTATTATGGAGTTCTGAAATTATCATGCATAAAGGTGTTCATAGGTTTTTTCATACTCTGCTATGCTTTTCAGTTTTACTGAATTTTTTATGAATAAATATAACTGAATATATAAAATAAAATGTTCTGCATATAATCAGACAAATTTTTTTTTTTTTCAATTACTTGATTAATAAGATTTAAATTAGTAGATAAAATGTTTATGACACAACTGTGATACGTTAATATTTCGTTCAGAGTCAACGTACTAATATAGAGAGGGATTAACATAATTTACATATGTACTATAAAATATATGTGAAAAGGACACAAAGAGATGTCAAAAACTAATTCGACATTATCATATACGAGCGTTTGTTGATCACAACGACATGTTCTTATGACTTGTTCGTGTAACTACAAACGCGCCTCGGACGGTGCAGGGATGCACGCGTGCACGAGTGCGTGATATCAAAAATACGCATCTCTGATCCTGCTCGAGATATTGAGTACATATATTATCGTACCGAAAGAGCAGATGCTAACTTCGGTTGGAACCGAATGCTTCTATTCTAAATTGGCATTTGCCAGACGTGTATTCGGTTACGAACTCAATGCAACAAAACAGTCATAATTGTTCTCTATTTCCTCTTATTTTTTTGTCAAATCTAAATCCTCACGTTAAAATCTACTTTTCAAGTTTGCAAAAAAAAAAAAATAATAATAATAATAATAATAATAATAACAATTTTCCGCAATCAAATGAAGTTTATTAAATTAATTTTATTTTATCTACAACCGTCTTTATATTAAAATATTAAAGTTGAATTGCAATTTAAAAAAAAAAAGTTGTGATTTGGGTACGTGTTCATGAAAACGTTGATTTAAGCGCGACCGATCGATTTAAATATAAGTAAATTATGCGTTATGATGATGAGATATGAATGTTAATTTCCGGTCTGAATAGGTCGAAAATATAACTGCGGAATGTCGAATCCCTTACAAAGATTCGCCTTATCTTGCGGTCTATCGTGCGCGCTCGAGTATATACCGACACTTCCTTCTCAAGTATAAACGTACTAAAGCGATATCCAAAGATCTCTTTTCAAGCGCAAGCGACGTTTAGCCTAATTTGAATACAGAATTAATTGAGCTAGACCGCGTTACTGCATGATGTTGCCCTATGCGTGCGCTTACTCGTGCGCGTTCCCGTAAACGATGCAAAAAAATTACTTTTTTCAATAACTTTTTTCCATCAGGAAAATTCCATATTAACTTAAAACAACGCTATTTTTTAATCAAGTTAAGTTATTTTAAAGAAAAATCAAAATGAAAAAATGTGTAAAAAAATGTGAAATAATTTGAAGATCAGATTGAAATAAAATTTGTTGGCAAGATTGTTATCAGATTGAAACAAAATTTGTTGGCAAGATTGTTATTAGTATATTTATAAGGGCTTGATTGAGTATGTCGGTTATTTGCCATCTCGATTTGAAAATCGCTGGGTGTACGTTCTTCGGATTTGCGACGAAATATACACTTTGTATTTTGTGGAAGAAATACCGCCGTGACAAATATTGTGCAGCGCTAAAGTGTTATCCGGGCAGAAATTCTTGGAGCATTTCACGTTCGCATGCCTGGGATGGAAGTTGAATTGGTATTCCGGCGGGGGATAAAAAAGTGTAGTCCTAATTCATTTGCGGGCGGCTCGTCGTGGTTGTCTTAGGCGAGTGCGAAAATAATCGTTAGCTTTGTCAGGCGGCTCGCGCGGCGCTGTGGACCCCGAGGGGGCCCTGTATTCGGGGTGTCTAACGATTTGTCGGCATCCTACGCACCGGACCGATAAACAACGCCGCGAATAAGTAATAGAGTCGTTGCCAAGCAGTGCCACTAAACAAACCAAGATATATTGCAAGCGTAGTGCCAGCTCTCTACTCAAGAGCCCAAGAATTTGATCGTGTTTGATAGCGCGCTAAAATTATGTGTCCATTGTGTGCTATACTTCTTACGCATTTCCGTATCATTTCCAACTTGGAGTCATTTACACTAATCAAAATCCATTCTAGTTTTCGTCCCTTAATTATTCATGTGTTTTGTTCTCAATTCTAAACCGACCTGAATATATCTGAGTAATTCTAAATTCTAAATTCATTTTTACAACTGTCTAACCAACTCATGGTATCAGAGAAAATCCGGACCCTAGACGTCACACAAATTTTTGTAGGAGGACATAAGTTTACACATTGTAGATGCGTAAAAATAAAAAAATACTCTTGATGCGCAGTAGATCATTTCAAAATTATTTTGAATGCGCAGTAGATCATTTCGAAAATATTTTGGATGCGCAGTAAATCATTTTAAAATTATTTTGAATGCGCTGTAGATCATTTAAAAAAAATATCTGGATGCGCAGTAGATCATTTCAAAATTATTTTGAATGCGCAGTAGATCATTTCGAAAATATTTTGGATGCGCTGTAAATCATTTTAAAATTATTTTGAATGCGCTGTAGATCATTTAAAAAAAATATCTGGATGCGCAGTAGATCATTTCCAAAAAAACTTTGCATGCGCTGTAGATCATTTCAAAAATACTCTGGATGCGCAGTAGATCATTTCGAAAGTATTTTAAATGCGCAGTAGATCATTTAAAAAATGCTCTGGGTGCGCAGTAGATCATTTCAAAAGTATTTTAAATGCGCTGTAGATCATTTCCAAACGTCACACAAATTTTTGTAGCAGGACATATGTTTACACATTTATTTTGGACTCATTACATGACGTCAAAGAAACTAAAACACTTTCCAAGCGGTCGGTCGAGTGGGATTCGAACCTCCGACCTCCCGAACATAAGCTGAAAACGTTACCGCCACACCAACTTGCCTCGGTAATATACCTGAGAAAAAATGAATCATATAAAATTTATAGCCCATGCCTTGAAGATCTGCTGCGTATGACTGAAAAATTACACTGTTAAAATTAATGTTTGAATTTTAAATGTTTCGTGTTCTCACTTCTAAAACTTTTTTAAATAAAAAAGTATCAAAAAACGAAAAAAAAAAATTAATGTACAAAACTAACTCCAACTGAAGAGTTTAAACAGTTCTTTATGTTTTGTTATCTTGTTTGTTTTTTGATTTTCAATTTTATTTGAATCAGTGGTGTTAATAAACCGTGCTGAGGGGCCAGACACGACTTAACAGCCCATTAAGTAAATTCTGCTACGCTCACTGTGCGCCGAGCTACACTGCTTATCATTCCGAAAACGACCAACTCCTAAAAGAAAGAAAACACTATCCTATATCAGGACTTCTGTACCTATATAGTGACTTTTTTTCAGAACAAAGGAATAAACTTAGGTTACTCTGTCTCGCACTATTTTTCCGGCATATCTTAGTTGTCGACCCTCTAGAACCTTGTTCCTCTACAACGTTGTAACCCAAGAAGAAAAATACGGTCATAAGTACGTTGGCAAGACGTTGGCAAAGTCGTATCGACGTTGTTCGACAACGCGTCGCTCCAACGTTGGGTAAGCGTTGGCATGTGACGCATCGCCAAGGTTGTGTGCCAATGTTTGTTCCTATATTGTTTGGAAATTTTGAAAATTATGATACAATTCAATAATCTGTTCTTTTTTTATTTTTAAAGATTTGATCGTTGGAAAACGAGTAAATGTAAGAAATATGAAAAAAAAAAATTTTTCGATGATGACGTCATCGGACCGCTGAAACTGCGGATGAAAAATTTTTTTTTTAATTTTGTGATTTTCAGCCTTACATAATTTGATCAAAATTTTTTTTCATACTTGGCCAGAGACACTGCTGTGTTTTTCCTGAAAATTTGGTAAAAACTCGGGATTCTATTAAAAATCACGTCTCTTAATCGAATCAGAATCAAAACAACTCAAATGGAGTTGTCTCTTTTGATATCATGGAAGGATACCACAGGCATGTCCGACGGAAATCAAACAATAAAGAGAAGTTAAAGCGTCAGTTTCCATTGCGCGTCGGTTCTTTTTGGCCGATGCAACTTTATGAGATCGTTTGAATTATGGATGGCCCGTCTTTTTTGCCGGCGCGACTTGCACGCGAACATTTTATCGCTTATTCCGCATGATGATATGCGCCTGATAATTTACTCTTCTTCGGTGGCCCGAAGTTGTCGGTGTATTTATGTTTCGTCAATCGATGACACGCGTTGACTAAATATATACCCATTATTTGTGCAACCTTTTATTATTCATTGAAGCATCCATTTTTGCATGCAATTTACACTCATTTTTTCACTTTTTTTATCGGATGATAATTTTTAATAATATTTTTAATTTTACGTGACAATATTTTAAATATATTTGTTTGTTTTTTTTGTGAAAAATCTTTTAGAAAACTGACACGTTTAGTGAGCTGTCAGTGAGAGAATATATTTTGCCACACTTTATGGTCCGAACCTCATAAAAATTACTAATGCAGAACAGAATTCCACATCACAATGCAGATTAGCAGCTCGTCATAAACATATCTTACAAAAAATTGCTGTTTCTGCGCTCTTGAAATACAAATGACTTGCGTTTATACATTTCCTATGTTTTTCATTCCATATGTAAATTTACTCGCTTTTCACTCGCGCGTTCACTCGAATGGGGAAAATATGTTTCTCAACTTAAATTAAAAAAAATTAAAAAGTATTTATCTAAGAAAATTAATCAGAAATTGTACGAATCTAAATTGGATGTTTTGAAGAAGTAGCGAATGATCTTTGAAAATTGAAACAAAATATTTTCTACTAAAATGAAAACATTAATCATTGTTAGAAATTTGATTTGACAGAGGTTTTGTTTAAAATGGAATCGATTGAAAGTTTTATTTTACAAAAAATAAAAAAATAAAATGGTAGAACCGTACGAATAATGCTGACTGTCAAATAGCGGCGATTATCCAATTTGTAAAGCTGAAGAAGTACTGCCAGGAAAGATGCATTGAATTGGCAATTTTTCAGTGGAATGCATTTGCATTGCTGAGAGCTTGTGCGCGATGCTCGGAATTCACGCGCGGCATCAGGGGAGATAAAACGGGGCCCGACGTGGCTGCCGCGTCATCGGCCGAACGTCGCGGAGACAAGGGCGCAATTCGAATAAAGCAATTAGGAGATTACCATACATAATGTCCGGCGATTCCGAAAGCTGTACAAAGCGGGACACGCACGTTATAGAGTGTGCCTGCTATCTGATACAGCGCATTTCCCTTCGTTTAAGCGAGGCATGCAACGCGCCAAAGCTTCCTATGTTGCAACGCAATGGTGGGCTATCTCATTATGAGACCATCGATTGCGACGGGTCGCGAGAGTTTCACCGCGCGGGAAAATGCCTCGCCAAAGCCACTCAACGTATTTGAATTCAATTCTGTAAAATAAAGAAAACACATTAGCTTCACACATAATGATCTATATTCGATCGATATGCTCAGTAGATCGTTTCGAAATACTTTCAATGCGCAGTAGATCATTTCATAAATATTTTGAATGCGCTGTAGATCATTTCAAAAATACTTTGAATGCGCAGCAGATCATTTCAGAAATATTTTGAATGCGCAGTAGATCATTTTAAAATTATTTTGAATGCGCAGTAGATCATTTCAAAAATACTCTGGATGCGCAGTTGATCATTTACAAAAAAACTTTGCATGCGCTGTAGATCATTTCAAAAATATTTTGAATGCGCAGTGGATCATTTCAAAAATATTTTGAATGCGCAGTAGATCATTTCAAAAATACTTTGAATGCGCTGTAGATCATTTCAAAAATATTTTGAATGCGCAGTGGATCATTTCAAAAATATTTTGAATGCGCAGTAGATCATTTTAAAAATACTCTGGATGCGCAGTAGATCATTCCGAAAACATTTTAAATGCGCAGTAGATTATTTGAAAAATACTTTACATGCGCAGTAAATCATTTTAAGCTGTACTAGTATACAGCGCGCGCTACATAGTATATATAGTTTAATTTTTCTATTTGTAACTGCACATTTTCACTTGTCAAAAATAAAGTAACAAACTGTCAAAAATGAAGTGGTTACGCATGAACTTGTCCAACGGTCCGATCCGCGGCCAACTTAATCCTCCATTGACCTTTATTAAGATGGAAATCATTTATTGCTTTTACACGCATGCGCAATAAATCTCGTAATAATTTTTTGAATGCGCAGAAAATCATTCATTTTTATAAAATATGAGCAAATCCAGAATTAATTTGTCACTTAGTTAACCAATAAAAATTATCTTCATTTCGATGACACAGTTTGGAATGGATACAATTTTGTTTATTATAATAACTCAATTTGTTGGTGTCCAAATATTTTAGTGTCTAATCTTTAGTGCTTGAATTTAATTTTTATTTGTGCAACCATTTATTTTTGTAATTTTTAGTTGAGTTAATATATATAATGAGTCAATATAACATTGAATACTTGAATTGCGGTAGTTTTAAAAACTTGGAATGAAAAAAAGAATGAGTTTAAATTTCATTCTACAATGTTTCAGAGTATTTTTAATGTTGAATATCAATTGTAAAATAAAGGTGTCAGAATTTGTTTTAAGAAAAATATTTCTAATCAAAATTGCATTATACACACTGAAGACTAATAAATAAAATACAATAACTCAACGTACAGAACTGTTCAAAAAGTGTGCAAATAAATTAAAATTCCAAAACATAACTGCAAAATTGTTTGAGTTTGAATTTTTGTTGAGTAAGTTTAATAAAAAAAGTGAGCAAACATAATAAATAGTTGAACAAATAACGGCATAATAGATTGTAATCATTAAGAAGATAAAAGTAAAAACTGCAAAAACTTGAGGACATGAAAAGAACAAGGATAGAGAAATATTTGTAAAATGACGAGAAAGAAGAACTCGTTTCACAGCAAAACGAATATCTTTTTTCGGATGTTTTGTCTTTTCTGAACTCCTGAAAATATATAAACCTAAAATGCGCTCTCCCTCAGTCCGGATAGAGAATTTTGTGACCTAATTTACATGTAAAAAATATTAAACGTGAAATTATTCAAATGTCGGACCTCGAAGGTTGGTTAATTAGAATTGCCAGGACAGTTTTGTGAACAACGCGAAAGTAATAAAGAATTGTGAACTGTCACCGTGAAATACTTCATTTCTGTTCTCCTAACGACATTAATTTATCGCTTGCTTTGAGATTGAATAATTTGCCGTCAATCGTTTCTTGGAAGTAGAAGTGTAAAAATTCCACGCGTAAAAACACGGGAAAAAGGAATAGAACGAGAATTAAAGAAATTTGGGAAGGAATTACGGATATCGTGGTACAATAAAAGAAAAACCTGACACTGCGATTTCAGATTCACCCAAAATAAACTGCCGACAAAATTTATCCCTCACCTTTGTTATCCTTCAACTCTTACCAAGATTTTTTCATTTAAAAACATGAAACATTTTTTAATTCAATAATCACCTATTTTCTACTGTTTTTAATTCGCCTTAAAAAAATGATCGTGAAAAAACGGTTTGGTAGTTTGTATTCGATAATCTATGAAAAATAAATCTGAAAATATATTTTGTATGTATATGTGCGATTAAGTTGAATTACAAATCGTGCGCATTCAAGATCTCGAATCCGTGCAAAATGCGGACCCCCACGATTCGCGTGCATCACGGCGCGCTGCTCCGAAATTCTTATTGTACTTGTATTCAAAGTAGCTTAAGTAATTTGAATAAGGGATAAAGCGCTATTTGGTGGCGCGATGCGAATTTCAGATGGGCCTGAAACAGGCCTTTATCTAATCTTGTTTCTGCCATGTAAGAAGCAGTGCTACAGGTGGCATTTTATATTATTTAAATAACCCACTTCGAATCGATGTCTATCAATGCATGAAATTTGTTTGTCATTTATTTATGCGGTCATCCACAAAGCACTCCAATTTTTTCAAACTTTTCATGTTTTTTTTCCATATTATTTTTTCATTCAAAATTTTATAATTTGTTCAATAAACTGAAAAAACTTGATATAAAAATAAAATTTTGTGTGACATTGAAAATAATTTTGTATCAACTTTTTCAGTGTTGAATGTAGACAAATTTTGTGAATTGTTATTCAAAAAATATTTTTTATTTATTTGTAAGTATATGCTAATGAAAAGTTCACGCAGACCAGCTGTGAGCCGTTAGAATTGCAACCCAAACGTCTTAAAACACAGTCCTAAATTGGCCCTAATTTGAACCTTTTGTCTACAATTTAACGACTGATGGCTACTGGAAGTTCGAAAATAACACACTTCAACCTGACACTAATTTTACTCAAATTAAAAGTGAAATACGTTTGCAACTAGAAACAACTGATTTGACCGATTTTGCAGGACAGAATGAAGAAATGAAAAATTCTTTTTTTTTAATTATTACCAAGTTCGATTAATGTTACAATTTTTATTGTATCATTTTCACACGTGTTTTTAACGATATAAAAAATTCATTTTCAATGTTGAAATATTTTTATTTAAAAATTTTATTTCAGCAAGACAGTGGGAGAAAAAGAAAGATGTGCGATCGAAGCTCGGGGGGTCACGAAAAGTTGCAAAAGTAGACGTAGAGCGAAAAGGGCGTGTGTACGTTGTCCAGGGGCAGTTTAAAAAAATGCCTCGTGCTTTTCTAATCGTGGAGCTTGAAGTTCACGATTACTGCCTCTGGCTAGGCATTGGCGAGTTGGCCTACATCACCAGCGCTGGTTGCTCACAAACACGCGATCAGATAAAAAGCGGACCTCTATCGTCCGTTAAAATAAATCGTCGCACTTTACATAATATGTTGAGCGAATCAGAGGCTGTCGACCAAAATTCAAATTTCACATTCGTATATAAAACACAATTGATTATTTAAATTTAGATCTTGCCCCTTGCGATTCTATTTTTATTTAATTTACACTTTTTTAGTTAAATATATATAAAAACGAAAGAATTTAACAGCCAAAAAATATTCCAATTAATTTAACAATTTTAGATGTGAATAATCTGAGATTCATATTCAAGTTCCAATGGATTGAATTCAAATGAGGCAATGAAACAATCCAGAGCCAATTAAATGTAATTAAAATGGGTGATTTAAACCGTAGAAGATTTTGCTTAAATCGCTCCGACGAAACTCGTACAACTTCGTGTTGCAATGGAGGGTGCAACACATTCAACTCCCTAGAAACTTGGCAGGGACCTCTGAAACAAGCTAATTATGAAATTATGATAATTTCCATAGGCCGGAATTGTTCCGCAACAGTTGTTCCGTGGGCAGCAGCGCCATACTCTGTTCTACACATTTTTCCTCTCCAAGACATTCTTGGCGGCGTTTTTTGAAACTTTTTCCAGGAAATGAGCGAAATAGTTAAGATTTTCGAAAAAGGAAACGGCTGCACGAGGTAATTAGACTTGCTTCAGATGTTGTAATATTTCGTTTTAACTTTTTCACTTATGTCACAATTCAATAAAATATCTACTGCGCATGTATGAAAACATTTGAAAATGATCTACTGCGCATTCTATAAAAATAGTGAATAATATATTGTGAATTTGGGAAAGATTTATTGCGCATCTCCGCAGAATTTTTAAACGATCTACTGCGCATCTATATATATAGTTAGCGAATAACGTATTGTGCACTAAGTTTTAATTCGTAAATGTTTTGCCGTGCATCTGCGCAGATTTTTCGAATGATCTACTGCGCATGTATAAGATAAATTCAAAATGATCTACTCTGCGCATCTATACAAACAGTGAATAATATATTGTGCATCAAAAAGGTTAATTTGTAAAAGATTTACTGCGCATCTATGCAAACTTTTCAAATGATCTACTGCGCATGCATAAGGAAAATTCAAATTGATCTACTGCGCATTTATACAAATAGTGAATAATATATTGTGCATCAAAAAGGTTAATTTGTAAAAGATTTACTGCGCATCTATGCAGACTTTTCGAATGATCTACTGCGCATATATAAGAAAAATTCAAAATGATCTACTGCGCATCTATGAAAGGTTGGTAATACATTTATTGAGACCATTTAGAGTACATTTGTAAAACATTTCCTGTGCATCTGCGCAGACTTTTTGGATGATCTACTGCGCATGTGTAAGAAAATTTGAAAATGATTGATTGCGCATGTCTGTAAATTGACCATTTAAAGTACATTCGTTATGCACATATTAGGAATAGATGATTTGGATCTGACGATCCACTTTGGATTGAAAGTTCTACTGCGCATGCGTGAGAAATAAATTGACGCACAAAAACGGCAAGAGACTCAACAATAACTGAAAAAAGTTTCCTACTTCGCTGAAAAAGTAAAACAATTATTAAATTTACAACGTGTAATTCATCACACCAAACAACCAACAAATGAAGATGTTAAACTCGTGAGCACCCGGTAATGAAAGCACAGAATCCGCGGAAGAACGTTAAGCGCCAGATGATGGACACTCGAAGAATCAGAAGATTGTACGCACAGAAATGAACAAATTTTTTTTCCACTTTCTCGCGCATCCTTATCATTACAAGTCGTTATCTTTTATCGTCTCGTTAGTCGAGCGTGTATATAAGAAATGGTCAGTTAATCGCGACGCTATATAATTATCATTAACATTACTTGCCGTTCGTCCTTCGGTACCGGCGTCTCATTACTGTTCATGACAATGGCTGACAAAATTAAACAGAGGGAAAAAATCAAGAAAACCTTATATCCACACCATTAAAAGGCCCGTCTTTAATCACACCCACACTGGATTTCCGACGTCGAAATTTTCTCACGGATTTTGTTTTCATTATTAAAGTTGCCAAGGCAATCATCAGATTTTGTTTATCAAATTTAATCCAGCCGTTCAATCAGGGCTTTCAATTTCTTTTTTTTTTTTTACCAGGTATTTTGAAATTATGCAAATTAACCATCGATTATTGGTTTTGTATAAAAAGCGTCATGGGTATGAGCATTTGAGTTTATTTAAAATGCGCTTTCGTGAATCAGCTGCTACTCAAAACAGCGCATCTGGACTTAAATCCTTGATTTTGGCAATTTAATTCGAAAGCCCTAGGCCCTTTAGCACGCGACTTCTCGTCACAAAACGGGACTAAAAATCGGAAACACAAAAACGAATTTGTAAAAACTTTGAGTTTTGTATTTTTTTTTAAATTTAAATTAAGATTTTTTGTTCCTTTTTCAGATTGAATTTTCATGTAAAATGTAAACACACCGTACAAAAATCACTTTACAGGTAGAAATAAACGTGGATGTGGCATATGTGGTTATATATGCAACATGTACGTTCATACATATCACATATATGTTTTTATATGGGTAGTGATGATTAAAATTTGGTATTAAAATTACAGCACGACTGGTTGAAAAAAAAATATAAGATAAAAAAGTATGGAATTTTGCATAGTCACTGAATTGTGACTGAGATGCCCCTTTTCAAGGTGTTATACACATGAAAATAAGAATGAATTCAAATAGCTTATTTATATGTGTGAATTTTTAATCCGCCTGCTACACGGAACGTAAATCATCATTTTGATGAAACGAACAATGACTTTATTCAGAATTGCATTTTGTTAGACATTTCATACGACGGTACATTGAACAAATTACACAATGTAAGTGAAATGTGGAACGTGAGACTATTAAACTTGTATACATTAACTTTTTTTTATGTCCAATTATTTTGTCGTTAAGATGGTTTGCGGAACAATTTTTCTACCGTTCCGATCATTAATTGTTTCATCACGCGTTTGATATATTAAAAAGAAAAACTAAAAATAAAGTCCATTTTTTTTATAAACTTATAATTTATATTTTTTTTGGGAGATTATTTTATGAAATTATTTTATCAAATTTGTATGTAAAAGGCTTTTGGATAAGCCCGGATTGTAATCACAGACGATATATTTAAAAGTTGATACTGAAAATTAGACGAAATTTGTGCAGGAGTGCAACATTTGAAAGTGACAGAAGGGAACAATAACAAAAGGATCATTTTGGAGGGCGGCTGGTTGCAAATGAAAATTCGAATGGCGCGTATAAAAGTGAAGATAATCTGTTTCTGGTTGACATGAACGTGAAAGGGGCCAGAGTTTACATAGTTTAACCTTATATACATACAATTAGCGTGCTGGCACATACATTAATAGCACCCGCGAACAAACGTACAAACGCTGAGAGCAATAGATAGCCGGATCGCGTATAAAATGCTTTTCAATTGCAGCGAGTGGAAAGCTCCATTGAGCCCGGAGATACGCATGCAAAATAAGCAGAGAGGGATTTCGCTGTGTGGGATCGTCGCTGATTATGTGCCGTCACAACGACGAGCTCGGCCATCGCCTGCAAAGAAACAAGAAATCGCTTTCATATATCGGGCATTATTTGTGCTCGCGTTCTGTCGGGACCGCGATTGTGTCGTGTGTTGATAATTTTACAAACAAACTCGCCAACTCGTCGAAAGCGCTTTGTTATACAAAAATCGAATCGACAAGAGGGACGGGAACGAGGAAAAAAAAAAAGGAACGATCATAAAGAGAAAAGCCGCGCACTAGTCGATCGAATTTTCATTTCACCTGTCCGTCCTGAGATTAGTCCTCCGAGAGTTTTATTATTTTTGTTTTGCTATTGGCAGCGCGTCAGTTAAATTCAACAATCAACCCGACGTCAAACAATGGCCGCCTCAATGCAAATCAAAACATATTTACGCGCTCGTTATTCATCTTGTTACATAAAACACGTCGACGGTTCACGATTTTCTCGCAATCCGAGATTCTTTTTTTTTTTTTTGCGAGTTCTGTTCACCGGAGTCGTCACGAGTCGATAAATTTATCCGAATCGATTTCATCGTGACAATTTATTGAATGCAAATAACGTCGAGACCACTTTCTGAGGCCCACTTTCGACTTCCATGTAGCGCCCCTAGCGCCGAAATGTGGCAACCGATTATTTTTTAACACTTCATTTTTTTCTAATCATTTTTTTTTTATTTTTCGAAACATTTTTTGAAACGTTACTTCAAAAATTGTTAAAACGAATTAAAATTCGGTTGAGCACCACTGTCATACGATTTCAAAACGGCAAATGAAAACGCGACGAATGTTATCTCCAAACAATTGAAAACATTTATTTCTTTGATGGCATTATTCACGATTGAGAATTATTTTATAACAAAATATGAAAAAGAATAGCGGGACAAAAGGATTTTATTAATAAACGAATGGTTTCGTGTGAAAAGGGGATAAATAAAATGAGGAAGGACAAAGTGAAAATAAAAAATGCATGCGCGATCGGGTGGTTTTGCATGCGGTGCATCCCAAGCGGACGTGAATCCATGTGCGACGCGAGTGCAAAAGCGTTCTGCAACGAAACGGCGCAAATCACAGTGCACGTACAGCGATGCATGTCATAATGAACGCCGGGCGTACTTTTTGTTTTAATTCCGTCGAGCGGAAATATCGACCATTTTGAATTTTCAATTTTCAACGCTCTAGTAAGTCTTTGCCGACCCCACCGTGATCCCTTGCGCGAATGCATGGCGCCCACAAAACATTGTGTGTGCCGCTCAAATCTCACACACACATTGGATATGATACTTACGTCTCATCGTTAAGTCACCTCACGCACACGCTAATTAAAACAATTGCCCGCGATAAACCAATCGTCATGATTTATAACTCATGTTCATAATTCAACAAATAACTCAAGCCAATTTTTCACACTGGTATTTTATATTTAATACATCGACGATTAAATTGTAATTGCACAAGAGATTCTACGCATTCTGAACGCGAACAATTTTTTTCCCAATCTAAAATTCATGTGAACTCGCCTTAATGATGGAACGAAGACTTTTTAATTTAGTTTTGTGACATTTTGAATTTACGACAAAACTTTTTTTTTATAATTTTGAAGATTGTTGAGTGATTCTTTTCATTTTGGGATAACCTAAAAGTTCATGAAAATTCGCCTTAATGAGTCAGTGTGAAAATTCATGTGAACTCACCTTAATGATAGAACGAAGACTTTTTAATTTAGGTTTGTGACATTTTGAATTTACGACAAAACTTTTTTTTTA